>JAJEJO010000824.1:399619-439504 GCA_020662805.1 Glaucomys volans
GTTTGGTGAGAACTTTTAAGATATACTCTTATTAAATCTGAAGTACAAAATACAGTCAACTATAGTTACCATGATGATTGTTACATCTCAAGGATTTATATTCTCCTGTATAACTAAAAACTTTGAACCCCTGGACCTTATCTCCCCATTTCCTCCACGTACCACCCCAGCATTGACCACTCTACTCTCTGCTTCTGAGTTAGAGACCTTTTTAAGTTTTACAAGATATCTTGCCTAATTAGAGAATAGTAAAATCATGTAATATCTGTCTTTCTGTATCAGGCTTATTTCATTTAGCATAATGTATTGTTGCAAATGACTGGATTGCCTTCTCTTTTTAGGTTGAACAATATTTGTGTATATGTGTGTGTGTGAACTCTTTATATATTTACCTGTCAGTGAACACTTAGGTTGTTTCTATATCTCTACTATTGCAAAAACTGCCATAGTGAACATAGTAGTACAGATATCTATAGGAGATAACTGATTTCATTTTCTTTGGGTGTATACCTGAGTGGGATTGTTGTATCATATGGTAGTTCTATTTTCTTATTTTTAAAGGAAACTTCATACTGTTTTTCATAATGGCTGTACTATGTCCTCTACTTTTAATACTTACACTAAAACCATGGAGTTCCATGTGGGATACATTAATTGCCCAACAAATATGAACAATTTTTGCTAGTGGTTTTCTCTCTATGCATGCCTCAGTTACAAGACTCTTGGAATTTCTATTTCCCATAAGGGGATTTCAAAGAAATATCTAATATTTATCATGGACAGTTACTGTTTTTATTCACTTACTCATTAATCTTCACAACATTTGTAAGTTGGACCTATTGTTATAATTACTCTCAGATGAACAAAGTAAACCATCACAAAGGCTAAGTAACTTGCCCAAAGTATCATAGCTAGTAGGTGGGAGAGCCTGGGTATAAACCCAGAAGTTCATTACAAAATTTTGCTCATGACCATGAAATGTAGCTTTTTCTCAATTATATTAGCAGAAGTTTGTGAAAAGAACATCATATTTAAGAAAGAAACAGCTATTAAGATTTTGTGATTTCACTAGAAAGTTCAAAACACCTAATTTGCAAATGTATTTTGAATTCTTCAAAATAGAATATTACCTTCTGAAAGTAATGTAGTGACATCCATCATTACGTAAAGGCAAACAAAAGAGTTTAGAGTTAATCCAGCAAACACTGAAGTGATTTTGCTCATTTTTATTGAAATTATTTACATGGTGATATATTTTTGCATTTGTACATTGCAAGAGCATATTGCATATGGTTAAAAATAAGAACGAAATTGTTCCATTATTATATTTAATATATCTTTCCTAGCATTCATTATTACAGCATTTCCTTCCTTCAGACCTTATATTACTTGAGAACAAATTTCATTGGCCTTCTCTGCTGCTGCTGATACCAGTATCTATTTGATGCTATAGTCATTATGAATATTCATTCCCTAAACTTCCTGAAAATACTTTACCAATCTGTTTCATTACTAGCTTCTATTATTACAAATTTATTGCTTCTGCCGATAGGGACAATTATCTATCCCTCTAAGCACTATAGTCTCTGTTTCTAGCATGTAGGAAGCATTTAATATGAGCTAACTAAAAAAATTAATGAAAAAACAGATTCTGTAGTCTCAATTATCTTCTGGTGTTCATCATTACCATTGTCTTTTCTCCCTAATTACTCTTCCTGCTACCATGTTAGGTTTCTGCTTCCACAAACTATTTATGTGAAGCCTTCGTGTTCCATGATCACTAACTAGTACATTATTCCTTTCTTCTGTGCATTATTTTTTTTTTTCTTAGTACCAGGGATTGAACCCTGGGGTGCTTAACCATGGAACAAAATCCCCAGAATTTTTTTTATCTTTTATTTTAAAACAGGATCTTACTGAGTTGCTTAGGGCCTCACTAAATTGCTGAGATTGGCTTTGAATTTGTGATCTTCCTGCCTCAGCCTCCTCAGCCACTGGGATTATAGGCATGTGCCACCGCACCCAGCCTTCAATGCATTTTTCCACATCAGTCTAATTTCTCTTCTACTGTAGTCAAGTCTTACAACTGGCAGTTGAGGTAAAAACCTGGCTGCAACCTCCTTCACTCTATATGACTCCAGTCTTTTGGAAAGCACACTTAGGAGTGATTAGGATTTGAGAACATTAAAAGATCATAAATGACAAGTAAGGTGAGTCCTAAAAGAGCCCATTTGATTTACAAATATTGTATCACTGATGATCTGAGAAAAAAATTTTCCAGAGAAATAACATATTGGTGTCCAGGAAGATATTGGAAGGAGAAAAGTAAAGGTAGTGAATTAAGACTGCTCATTCAGTAAAATTGGCTATAAAAGAAAGAAGAGAAAAAGACTATGAGAAGAAGGTAAAACTAAAAGGAGGAAAGCATTTTGAACAGAAAATATATGAGTATTCTTATAAGCTGTTAGGAAAGAACCGGAAGAGTGGTAGATATTTGAAACATTGAAGACAAAAAAAATGTTTGGGAACACATAATCTTGGGCAGTGGAGAAAGAAATGAAAGCTTCAGCACATGTGGTAGTATCAGTCACTGAGGTAAGTCCAAAGGAATGAGGATGCATGTGGCTATGAATAAAATGAAAATCCTGAATTTTCATTTTTAAGTAGGACTAAAGGTCATCTGCTGAGACAGAGATAAAGACAAAGATGTAGCAAAGAAGGAAGAAAATAAATTAGCTTCAAAATTTTTTTCCAAATACTATGTATGCAGGAAAATATTCACTTTCAAAATTTGGGCAAAATTTTTAAATTGGCAAAAAGTCTTTGGAAATAAACTTGTCCTCATAAACATTCATATTTTTAAAACACATTGACTCTATTTTTAAGGAAATAATTCAAATTACAGACAGAAGTTTATGCATAAAATGTTCATTGCAACATTATTATGAGAAAAAAATTGGAAACTACCTAATTGCCCAATGGTAGAAAAGAGGCTAAATAGAGTGCATGTAAATAATACAAATCTATGCAAATATTCTTGTAGGGAATCAAAACTTATATGCTACAGGTGTTCTTGCAAACAAGACACCTTGTAGTCCTTGGTGGAATCTGCCTGCAAACAGGATTTTCTACCAAGAGGGAAATCAGAAGTTTTAAATACAGGTGCTCTTACAAACTAGGGACTTTGTAGTCCTTGGTGGGAATTGCCTGCAAACAGGATTTTCTGCAAAGAGGTCAGAAACAGATAGAGAGAACGTTGCTTGCAAACAAGAATGTTTCTCTGGCCCTGAGAAAGGACAGAGCTTGAAATGTTTGAGTCCAGGTTAGATTAAGATGCAGTTCAGGGAGTAGTTATCTGGCTGTTGTGCATTTGCCCTAGCCATTGCTGTTGGTGATTTGCCTGCTTTGCCTGGGAATTCATTGCTGTTGGCTTTTTGTCTTCTTTGTCTGTAGGGGTATAAAAGGCTAAAATGATATGTAATGAGGATAGAAGGACAGAAAAGGATATAGAAGAAGGAAGAAGGAGAGAAGGATGAAAAAGAATGGAGAATAAAGAATCATTGCATGCTGACCTATGTCGGAGATCTCCTTCCCTTCCTTCTCTTCCCTCTCCTCCCTTTCCCTTATTTCCCTACATATTCTAATGATGCCTACCAAGAATTTTTAGTTTCATGGAAAAATTCTTCTGATAAAAATAAACCAATGATTTTATTATGCTAAATAAACATATTATTCACCAAATATAAAAAATGGAAGTTACAGCAATGTATAGAAAAACTTTTCTTATATATACTTTATAGCAGTTTTCAAGTTTTCTAGAGGTATACTTACTTTTGTCATGAGAAAACACATACCAATCCTTTCAAACAATCATTGCTAATTTATCAAGAATAACATTGGAAAAGAGAAGAAAGGAATATTTGCTAAGCACTTATGGAAAATGAAGATAAAAAGGAGAGAATGGAGTGCAGATTCCTTCATCTCAATTAACTAATAACATAAGATATGTACTGAATCTACATTGTAAAAGTACAAAATCAAGGATGAAGATTTGGGACCAGATATGTTGAACATTTAAAAATTGCCACTTAGCATAGAAAATACTCATTTCTAAACCATGCTGGGAGAAAAAACAAAAAACAAAAACGGAAGAAGCTGAAGCTCAATGAACACTGGTCCTCTGTTCTTATACAGTAATGATCCCCTGGCAATGTAATGTGGCTGCCTTTCTTAGATGAGTTTGATGGCTGTAGTTATCCATAATCCCTCTCTATTCTCCTGCTTTTCTACAATGAGACTAAATATCCCTTGCCTTCAATAAGAGCACATGTCAGTTGTCAAATGTCATCACTGAAAGCCGCCAGAAAAACCACTCCAGATGAGGGAACTCACACAAGAGATTTTATTAAGTGGACAGGCAGAGTGTCTGCCCACAGGGGGAGAAAGAGAGAGAGAGAGAGAGACTGATTGAGAGAAATGGCTGGGGAGCTTCTCTTAAGTAGTTTGAATTTTGTAGGCTAATGATGATTGGGCCAATTGCTGACGAGGAGGTTTGCAGGCTAATGATCTGGACCAATGACTGACTAGGAAGTTCGCAGGCTGAGGAGCCAGGATGTAAGATGGGAGGGGGAGGAATACTGGCAGCAGCAAAATGGCCTGATGCCAACATTCCTCCCTTTTTGTTTTTATAGGTACAGGGGGTGGGAAGATGGTCTTTCTTCTGTAGCTTCTTCCTGTTGCTTAGGGGTGAAGAGTCTCATTCCTTTGGAGCTTCCTCAGTGGCCGGCAGGAGGTGGTCGCTGCTATAGAGGGGAATGCAGAGGTGGTTGTCCTGTGGGAAATGATCTCACTTGAGCATGTCGGACCAGGGGAAGCTGCAGGCAGACATCACCAGAGCACGGTGGTCCTTTACCTGCACGCAGAGTGAGTGGCACAGTTAGATGGTCTCCTCTGGGTTGTTGAGGCAGACAGGAGCAATAAGTGAGCACAGGAACTTCTTGGTGTCTGGGTGGCACTACTTCATGACCAGAGAGATCCAGGCGTCTGCCCGCTCCAGCACCTCCTTCATGATCTCATGGCCCAGCAGGTTGGGCAGCCGCATGTTCTGGTACTTGATGCCATAGAACAGCTACAGGTTGGGCAGGGTGGGTTTGCAATTGCTGAGCTTGTAGGAGAAGTCAGGTTGGTCAAAGAGGAAGAGGCTGTGTGCCAAGCCAAAACAACAGTGTGAGGCAAGGATGAGCAGCAGGGGACCCTGCAGCATCCTGGGTGCACGACCCCCACAGGGCAGAGAGAGCTGAGCTGGGGAAGCATGAAGCAACCAGAGCTTGAGCTTGACCTGGGCACACTCACTCTGCTAGGCCCAGCTTGTGGGTTAAAAGCCACCCACTCACTTTGCTAGGCCCAGCTTGTGGGTTAAAAGCCACATTGTTAGTGGTCTGAGTGCACGAAGCCAGGAACTGGTTCTTTGCTTAGGCAAGGCACTGCAAGCTCGCAAGCAGCTCCGGGGGTTCTGACCCGGAGGAGCAGAAAGAAGGAGGGAGAGAGAGAGATAGAGAGATAGAGAGAAAGTAAGCCAAAGGAGGTGTTTCGGTTTGCAGGAAGAGCAAAGATAAGATTTAGTTGGCAAGAAAGAGAAAACTTGAAGACAACAAAATCTCTTTCCACTTGCCCGCTTGCTCATAGAAGTTGTATGCCATTATGTGGCCATTTTGGATTGATTATCTAAAGGATAAGTTTTGGTAGTTTTAGGTGAGGGTGAATCTGCCAGAATGGAAGACCTAGATTCCATGGTGGAGACTGAGAAACAGCCAAATCAGTGTCCAAGGCGTCCCAAGGTCACAGACCAGTTGACTGGAGATGAGAAGGCAGCACAGTGATGGGGGTCATCACCTGACCATCAGTGTGTGCCAGGCAAAAGCTGAGAGAGTTGAGGACCTGAGGTCAGGATTTTTGAGAGAGAGAGAGAGAAGAGGAGCCTCAATCCTGAGAGATGATCTCCACCATAAAGATCAGGGACCCACCCATCAGATAAGGTCAACTAAGGGGGCCAACCGTAACTCTAAAGTTGTGGCTGGGGGAACCCTCGCTCCTTCGTCGCCTCAAAGATGCTGGACCTTGTATTAGGCACTGGGGTGCAGGCAGATGGTGAAGGTGCACATAATCAAGTCCATCAGCACAGCAGGACCATGACCCACACGTATAGCACAGAGTGCACAGAGTCCCACTGGAATTGATGTGATCAGAGACGACTTGTGGGAGGAAATGATGCTGATCCCTTCAGTGATGAAAATGAGACTTCTGTATGAAAACACATCAACCTGGAAGGATGGACACAAAGGCCCCAGGAAGAAAGAGCATGCTGTGTTTAAGGAATTAAACACACATACACACACACACACACAAACACACACAAACACAACAAAAAACAAGTCTGCAGCAACTTTATAAGAATAGTGAAAAATGGCAGGAGATGTGGTCAGATTGGTAAGCAGAATGAGGCAGTGTAAAGACTTGCAGGCCAGGATAAGGACTTGGATTTTCTTCTAATTGAACTGTGAAGCCACTGGAAAGTTTTAAGAGTGATAAAAGGTGAGCAAGTCTTCATATTATCATTATTCATATTAGCCAAAAAATGAAAACTACAGTGTCCATCAGCAAAAAAATGTATAAAGACAATGTGCATGCGCACACACACACACACCACACACACACACACAGTCACACACAGAGGAATATGTTTCAGACATAAAAAAGAAAATCTGCCATTTGAAACAACATGGATAAACCTAGAAGACATATTTTAAGTGAATAGACCAGACACAGAAAGTCAAATGCATGATCTTACTTATTTAAAGAATCCTTAAAAAGCCAAACTCTTAGAAGCAGAGAGTAGAACAGCAGTTACCAGTGGTGGTGGTGGTAGGGGGATGAGAAGATGTTGATAAAAGGGTACAAACCTTCAGTTATAAAATAAATAAATTATATAAAGTAAAACAAGGCAACTAAAGTTAGTAATACCATTTTGTATATTGGAAATTTGCTATGAGAATATTGTACCATCAGAAGTTAACTATGTGAAGTAATAGACATGCTAATTAGCTTCATTTGGTAATCCTTGCACAATGTATTCATATATCAAATTTCCATGTTGTAACCTTAAATACATGCATTTTCATTCATCAACTGTAACCTTAAATATATACACTTCAAAACCATGCTGGAGAAAAATAGGTACATTTTTCTTCATCAACTGTACACAAGTAAAGTTGGAAAAACCTGTATTAGCTTGAAAATGGAGCAGTCAATAGTGTGATCCCTCAGGGATCAGATGCCTCTGGATTCTTTTCCTGTTTACTAGGGAATCAGAAGAGGCCAAGGTGAATTCCCTCCTTAGGCTAACAGGAAAATTTTGAGTTATATATACATGTAAATATATCATCATATGTACATATGGTTGTTAGAGGAAAAAGAATGTGTATGACTGTGAGTGAGACAGAGAGAAATAAAAGAGAGAGACAGAGTGAGAGAGAGTGTGTCTATGGAGGAGAATTTAAATATATTTTCAAAATCTGTTAGGTTGGAAAAAAAAAAAAAAACAACGCATGCCTGTAATCCCAGTAACTCCAGAGGTTGAGGCAGGAGAACCTCAAGTTCAAGACTAGCCTCAGCAACTTAGCAAGAACCTGTCTCAAAGTAAAAAGGAAAAAGGACTGGGGACATGGCTCATTATAAGGACCCCTGGGTTCAATCCCCAGTACCAAAAAACTGCACTCATAATTTTATAATATCATCCTTCATTTAAAATAAATTTATTAACAAAATATTTAAAACACAAGCATGAGTAGTTCAAAAATAATTGCCTAGTCCTAGCTTTAACACTAAAATAAGGAAGAGGGGTGGGCAGGAGGAAGAGATGATGATGGTGTTGGGATGGTGATGGTGATGTGGTCATCATCTTAGTGTTAAGGTAGAACTGGCTACATTTGCAGGACAGTATGCTCCAGAGGGAGGAAGTGACGTGGAAGCTCTTATGTTGAACTTAGGAGGAGTCTCACAGCTGGAAGAGTTAACTCAGCAAGAGAACATTTGTTTTTCACATCAGACTCAATGCTCAGCCAGGTTTTTATTATGCCAAACTTCTAATTATAATGCTCTAACAACAACAACAACAAAAGAAATAGAAAGAAGGACTTAAGGTACTCAACTACAACTATGGCGGTGAAAACTTGGGATTTTTTTTTCAAAGTATATTAATCTCATGGAATTTTTAGTAGGGATAAGAGAGAAAATAAAGGCTGGATGGAAATTCTGAGAAAAAAATTTGGAAAGTGTAACAGTAAAGTTAAATGAATTTCTTATTGTAGGCATATCAGAACCTTTCGTATGCTGATGTGCTTTGTAAAGTTCTAAGAATTGAATTCATGTACAAAACCATTTAAGGGATAGCTTATGATCATGGCAATTCAGAAAAAGTGACAAAAATGGCATTGTGTGAGGGGCAAGCCTGAGCAGGTGATGACACAGAGCTTGATGACCTTGTGAGCAGATTCACTTGAATCATAATGGGTTGCTACTTAAATGTCTGTAATAAACTTATCATTGCTATTTAAGGAATTTAAAAAGTTCCCAAAGTATCAAGTAGTATCATGAAACACTACTAACAATCAGGAGACCAGATCTCAATCCCTTCTGCACCATTCCCTTGCTCTAGTCCCTGAAGGCTCTGAGGACTCAATGACTCAACCAGTAAATGAACATCAATTATCTCTTCAACGTGAAACAGTCTTCTAGATTCTAGGGATATAGCAATGGACAAGAAAGAACAAGTCCTTAACCTCTTAGAGAGCACGCTCTGTGGATGACAGAGAATGAACAAATAAAGAAATATACAATTTCACCTGATACTGGGCACCAGGAAGAAAATAAATTTGGATGAGGTATTATTAAAAGGAGGAAACTATGACCCAGCTGCCATCTCTGAAATTTTAGGAGTCTGAACTCTCAGCAATTTTTAGTTTTTAAGTAATTACATGTAACAGAATATCCCAACATCCTATACAATAAACCTATACAAGTTTATTTTTCTCATTTGACAAGAAGTTAAAAGGTATGTTATTGTAGAACTGGCAGGGTGGTTTCATGATGTCATCTGGCACCTTTGATGCTTCTACTGGTCATTCTTTGAGTAAACTAAACTGCACCAGAAGTGCAAAGCAGCACTCAAAAGTGCTAACTTTATAATGAAGGATTGTAGCAGAATCCATTATTAAATCTAGCCTCACTGTTGCTTTATTGTGTTTGGCACATATGCGAAAAAAGAGTGTATTTTTCACATTTGTCACAAGTAAATTAAAAATAAAATGCCAAATGAAACAATGGCAGTTACATGCTTTTCAACCAAAGAACACATTTATAAAATTTTAAATAAATTAACAGAGATGACTGGAGAAGTGTTGTCCTAGGGACTCCACAAAAGTATATTATGTTGGCAACTCAAGTTAAATTGATAATGGTCACTTATATGTCAAATTTCACATCAGTATGTACTCCATTTATCTATTAATTATAATTTTAATTTACTTGAGGTGTATTTTTAACTAAAGGTCAAATAAAATACTTTCGGAGTTCTAAAGAAATTCAGAGAAATGAGAAATTTTTAAAAAAATTCTAGACTGAATGGCCTCAACCTCACCTACTGACTCAGAAATGCTTTATTTTTTTTCATTTTGTGGGAACCCTATTTTTGTTAAAGACCTTAAGAAATTTATTAATGCTAGTCTGAATTTATGATTTCAATGCTCATCAAAGAACAGTGATTTCTCAAATTTTGAATGATTTGATACAGACATTATACAACTGGTGGAAATATTAATAACATAATGAATTCAGAGATGGGTAAATACTTCTCATCTGTAGCTCCTAAGAAACACAAAACATACTATTCATTCTTGAGCTATCTGTACACTCTCTAATCTCCCAGGCAGCTGGATTATTCAAAACTCATCTACGAGGGATTACATGCATTATCAGTTAGATTTACAGTTTGCTTATGCTGTAATGTATTTTAATTATGTTTATAAAAGCATTCTGAAATATGTTATAGAAAATATGTTTTTATTTTGTCAGTTTATGGATATTTAATGATCTCATCTAAGATTTAATCAGTATCAGACCACAGCTGAGTCTTTTACCACCTACTTTCCAAAAGAAAAAGACCATTACATATTGACCCAATGATTTCATTTATAAGGAATACTTCTAATAGCAGCAAAACTTTATTTGTAAAAATAATTGCTAGATAATTTTACATCAGATTTAAATATGACATCATTATAATTATTAGTATAATACTGCATAAAGCAAAATAAGGAAGCAAACTTAAATAAGGTAGACCATGAGTGTATTATCAGTGAGCTCTTACTGGGTTCACAGGAATTAGTTTATATTAGTCTCTAATTCAGCAAATGTAGAACTTTTTTATTATTCATTTAATTTTGATCCATTGAACACAAATGGAGTACAGCTATTGTTTCTCTGGTTGTACACAAAGTAGAGTCACACCATCTGTGCATTCATACATGTACACAGGGCAATGATGTCTGTCTCATTCTGTTATTATTCTTAACCCCCATGCCGACCCCACCCCTCCCTTCCCTCCATGCTATCCATCCTTCTTCCATTCTTGCCTCCCTTCCACCCTGCATTATGCATTATCATTCACTATAATAAAATTTCTAAAAAAATTTTAAAAATCATTAACAATCAAACGAATAAATAAATATCTATTTTAGAAATTAATATTTTAGGACAAAATAAAACCCAACCAATGTGATATAAATAGGGGTTTATTTCTGTAATAGCAAGAGAATCTGAAGACACTCAGATCTCAATGACTCTCTTCATTATTGTTTCAAACAGCTTTTCCTATTTCAACCACTATATCACCACTGAAGGAATAGGAAGGGAAAGTGGTGGTGCTCACAAGCCCAGGCCAGCTGGATGAGCACTCCTTGCTGCAAGGAAAGCTGGGAAAGTGCATTTGTGGATTTTACATTTTCTATAGCATCAGGAAAGGGAGAATGAGGTTGAGTTTGAATGCTGGGTAAGCCAAACCTGTAGTGTCTGCCAAAGCAACTATAAAAATATTTGGGCAAACATTTGGTACATTCATTAAAGTGATTATTATTAAATGATTAAAAATACAACAGCAAGAAAAGAAAAGGAACAAGGAAAACAAAAAAACATCATACAATAACAGGGGGAAAATACCAATAGCCTAATGTTAACTTTATATCTATCTAATATTACTACAGCTAGTTCAAAACAAAAACAATAAATCCTATGCATAGGAGAAAAAAGAAGATATTCATTTAAATGTCAAAAGAGTTATGTTATTATGATTTGGGGTATAATTTTATCCTTAACTTACATTGTTTCTTCACATTTCTGAGAGTAAAATTAATTGTTTTAGATTTTTTAAAAATTGGGTTAGGGCTACAACATATGCATTTGAGGTGGAAATAATTCAATCCATAGCAAAGAGTGATAACCTATCAAGGTGGAGACATGCCTACTTAGCTATACTAAGGAATTTTCCAATGCCTTGTTTATTTCATATATAGCATTAATTTTTCTGTTTCTGGAATCATTCTAGGAACTTGAAAGCAAAAATCAAAAAATTCATTCTGTAGCTTTCGAAATGAATGCCAGATTCAGGAGGCAAACCCCATATAAATACAACCAAAGCTAAAGTATTTATATAATTAAAACTTGTGGGAGTAAAGTCCTAAAATAGGTTTCTTCAAACAAGAAATTACATATTATCCCTCACTTCTAATTAAAGATGAGGGAACTATAATTAACTTTCTCTTTATTTAATAGGCTGCCTGTATGGTATTATTTTAGTGAACAAATACATCAATACATTCTTTCATAGTTTACAGAGAGTGTCAGTCACTTAACTCTATTTTTCCTATAATTTATCAAGTTCCTTAAGCATTAAATGGAGGTTTCAAAACTCTCATTCTCATGATAAGGATTTGGATGCTCTTTAAAACAATGTAGAACTCTCTAAATCAGCAAGGAAGTGATAGGAACCCTAAATAGCATAAAGACTTTGAAAAGAACAAAGAAAATAGTTATTTAGATGCCACCTCCCTGACTGAGAGAGAACCCCAACACCACCAGGTAAAGGTAAGAAGAAAGTGTCGGGAGCCCATCAAAGCAGCAGACTGACAGTCCTGATTTCAGGAGAGTCCTACAGTTTCAATAGGCTTTAAATCCAGTTTGGGGAACTAGTTGGTCTAAGAAGAACTGCTCTGCTCAAAAGAACGAACTTACTTTGATTGACCTCCAGCCCTCAGACACAAGCTACTACAACAGCCACTAGATACCATCATGCCTTAGGAGTAGAAGTCTTTGGCTGATACATACTTCAGTGGGAAGAAGACAGGCCCCCTCAGCAGCCTGCCGTTTTAGGAGCACTGACTGCTAGATCCACAAGCCTGAGTCACCTGCACTTGTCTGCTGAGAATTAGGGAAGGTCTCTGCCAAAGACCACATCCTTCAGTCTATAGCCAATATAGTGACAAGTCCTGGATTCACCTATACCTGTCCACTGGGAGATGGGAAAGGACCTAGGTACTGTGCACAGCTCCAGAAGTGTGGTTTCCAATCTCTGGCACCATCTGCATTCACCCAGCAGGATGGGCAAAGGTCTCATTCCTGAACCACAGCCCCAGGACTCCAGCTTCTGGTGCAAAAAGAATCACCCAAATTGGCGTCTTGGGATCAGCAGAAGGTCCTATCCATGTCCTATAACTGCTGTATTATAGATTCCAATGCTACCAGCCTCATCATCACTAGAACTTGCCCCCAGTGATTTCTCCATCCTGTCCCACAGACCCAGGATTATAGATAACAAAACCATGAGCCCCAGTACCATTTGTGCTTAACCCACAGGACCTGGGGGTGGGGAGTCTCCTCCATAGACCATGGACTTCACACCACAGCTGCTGAACCCAAAAGCCCTGGAATCACTTGTGATTGTCTCTTGGGACCTTGAGAAGATAGTATCTGTGTCTCTCAGATCAGGTCAGGAAGCAGCAAAAAGCAAAGGGAAGGAACCACAAGGAAGATGAACACTTCCATGGCACATCCCCAGTGACCCACCCATTCAGTCATGTCCTACCTGTCTATAGCTACCATTCAGTTAGTTCATTTAAACTACAATGTACTGATTAGGTTACTGTTTTCAGACTCCAATTTGATCTCCAAACATTCCTGCATTAACACAGGAGCTTTTGGGGGATACTTCATATCTAGTCCATAATAATCCACCCCTGACCTCTAAATGCTTATGTCCATCTCACAATACAGAGTGCATTTAGATCATCTTCAAGAATCTCCATAGTCTTAACAGTTCCAGCACTGCACAAAAGTCCAAGTCCAAAGTCTTGTCCAAGACTCAAGGCAACTCTTGGTTGTGAGTTATCCAATATATAGTGGCTATATACCCAATATATAGTGGCACAAAGCAAACACTCACATTCCAAATGAGGGGAATAGGGAAGACAAAGAAAGGATGGAACCAAAACAAAACTGAAACTCAGTCAGACAAATAGGTCCTATAACTCAGTGTATGGCATCTATGACACATGGTGGCAAGATGTACTCTCAGAGGGGTTTTGTAAGTTCCACACCTTTGTCCTTGCTGGTTACAGCACTCACAGCCTCTCTCAGTCTGACTCCATAGCCAGAAATATTCTCCAACAGACAGTCTACATAACTGGCATATCTTATTTCCTGAGATCTCCATTCCAGTTTCAGCTTCCTTCCCACAGCATCATGCATTACCCTCTCAGGGACAGCCTGCAGAATTCTGACCCTACTACACTTTTCCTGGCCTCCCTGGCCTTCCTTTTAAATCTTGGTGAAAGCCTCTATAACCCTCTAACTTCAGTATTCTACAATCCTGCAGAACCTACATCATGTTGGATAATACCAAGTTCTGCTGCCAGCTCATACAGAAGCTGGGCCTACTTGGATCATGGTGGCAGCAGCCTCTGAGTACATAGGTGACTGAGTATGCTGAAACAACTTCCTAAGCACTCTCTGAGCAAGATTCCCTCACAGTCTTCTCAGTGGAATTTTTACTTTTATAACCTTGAGCCTGCCATGCTTGTGGTCTTGCCAAATAATGAAGTGACCTTAAAGCATCTTTCCTACTATCTCTGTACAAAACACTTATCATCTCTATAGTGACTATAATCTCTTCCACAACCATACCTTCCTTGTCCCAAGTTTAGATATTTTTCTGGCAAAACTGTGAATTTTTAAAATCTTTATTCTCTTCTTCTGCTTCTGATTATCACAGTAAACCTGGCTAAAGGCTGATAGCCATATCCATTCCACCACTTGAATGCTATGCTGCCTTGAAATTTCCTCTGCCAAATTAATTAGTCTATCACCTTTAAATTCCTACATCCTCAGAAATTGTAGGCAAGTTCTTTGCCAGCATATAATACAAATGGCATCTATTCCAACTCCCAATCAAGCCCCTGTTCCACTCCAAAACCTCATGAGCACAGTCTTTACTTTCCTCATCCTTACTGGCATTCTGGTCTTCTGAGCTCCCACTAGAATTGTCCTTTAAGATCAGTTTACTCTTCCTAGTGGAGCCTATCTTGGAGGTCTGTATGTGGGCTTGTGGGTGGGGACTGTCCCCACCTAGAGTACAGCTAAAATGTGCTTGTGAGGTGGGCTAACTTGACTGTTAACCCTGCCCTGCCTCCTAGCATTTCTGGCATGTGGTGTCAAAGGTCTTGCCTGGGAAATCTTGGGTGAGATTCAAGTGGAGATTCCTCCCCACAAGCAGATCCAAGGGGGAGTGGTGCCTGGATTTGTGTCTGTATTTGTGGGCCCATGATTCAGACACCACCTGTGCCATACTCCTTCCTGCTTTCAGGCATATTAGACATTCTCTTTCTAGTCAGATAACAGAGCTCACCTGTTCTGGCTTCCTGGATCTCAGGTTTCAAACTTGATGGGCCCTTTGGGTTCTTCTTTTCCTTTGGTGCTGGAAATGGAACCCAGGGCCTCTGTCATGCTCAGCACTGAACTCTACCACTGAGCCCAGCCCTTTCATTTTACAAATGAGACTGAGACCTAAAGAGGGATATGACATTACTAAGACTATGCAACTGGTGAATATGGGGATTCCTGGCTCTACCAGTATACTTCCATCATTTCATAATAAAGTTTCATTTCCCCTCTGAGAAGTAGTTTTGATGTCTTCCCTCTCTTACATCCCACAGAGATTAGTCTTATCTCATTTTTCCCCTAGGCCAGGGGATGCAGTTACCAGGATCACTTTCTTTGCCAGGATTTTCTGAAGACCTTTTCATGTTGTGCAATGTGATTCATCAGAGAAAGAGTCCCTTATCCCCTTCCTATTCATGAGTCACTCTTCCCAAATGCTCTCCCATCATCCACCATACTCACGTCTGCCATACTTCTGAATCTGGATTTTTGGGAATCTCTACCCAAAAAGGCTTTAGAAGGAAATATCAAGCATCAAAATTTTGTTAAGAAACAGTGAACTTTGGAACAGAGGGGTGTTCTCAATAAAAAGAAACACTCCTAGCAAGGTGCCTAAGTGGCACTCAGAACCTCCAAAAAAAGGGGGTAGGGATGTGAGTGGATGGCATTTGGAAGATCACTACCCTTTCACAAAAGAAGGCAACTACACCCAGAAAGGGGCCAATGTTGTCCCTGGACAAGAAAACTGCAGTGTCTTGGCTGACCCCTGCCCTCAAAGAAGTCCTATTCTGTTGCAGCTAAAGTAGATTTGCTGGGGGAGTTCTTGAGTGCCCTTCCAAAGATTAAGAGCCACCCAACTTGCTGCCAGAGGAAGGCCCCCCAGAAGAAGAACCTTCCTCAGAATAATGCTACACAGAATTCCACCACAGCTCACTAAGTGAATAAGTAATCAGAGCATCCCAGAAGTTGCCAGGGAAGATGGTAGCATTTGAGACAGCATAGGACAAAAGGTCATGTTGGTTCCTTGGCTCAATGTAGAATTGTCAACTACAAGGGAGATGTGATTTATGACAAGTATATTCTTCTCCCCTGCCACAGTGTGGATTACTAGACCAAATGGAGCAGTATCTGCAAGAAGCCATGGTGAATGCTACACCATTCAGGATTGCTCAGAGTCAGATCTTGAAGATACTCTTGGGAAGATAATGGTGGGGCATGACATCCATGAAGACTTCAAAACCCTGTAGTACTTTCACCCCAAGTCCCTCACTGGAGCCACCTCCCAAGTACCCACCCTCAAACAGAAGGCCAATTGCAGCTGTGGGGAGAGAGAGAGGAAGCGCCCAGGAGAAACAGGGCAGTCTCCACCACCTTCACAATGGAATTCTACTCATTCATACAGTGGTAAATGAATGAAACTGGAGACCATCATGCTTAGTGAAAAGCAAGACTCAGAAAGTCAAAGGTCAAACATTTTCCTCTCATTTATGGAATATAGAAAAAAGAATAAAAAAGGGAGTCTTAAGAAAATAGAAGGGAAATCATTAGAGGTAGAGGATCAAGGGGAAGAAGAGGATGGGAGGAAACAAAAATAGAACTGGGGGATAAAATTGGCCAAATTATGCTATAATTCACCAATGAAATGTGTGTGCATTTGTTTGTTTGTTTATGTATTTAGATAAATAGAGGGAAGACCCGAGAGTATAGAAAGGGGAACAGGGAAGGCAGAAGGGGAAGGAAAGGGAAATACTAGGGAATGAAATGGAACAAATCATGTCACGTGCATATATGAATATGTTACAATGAACCCCACTGTTATCTAAAATATATATAATGCACAAATAGATACATTAAAAAAGAAACAAAGAAGTTACACTATAGAGAAAATACTGATAAATTGAAAAACTAGTACATTAAATTATTTAAAATAAGTACTTCTCTTCATCAAAAATAAAAATACCTTTAACAAATTGAAAAGGAGAGCAACAGAGTCAGGGAAGCAATTTGCAAGATATATAACTGAAAAATGACTCATAGCCAGAATAATTAAATGCTCCCAAATAATAAGAAAAATACAGACAATCCAATACCAAAGAGGAAAGCACTTGAATGAGCAACTGCAAAGGTGATCAATAATTTCACAGGCATTATTATACATCCCCCAGAATGACTAAAGACAAAGACTATTCACCACACCTCTGATGTGCAAAATGATAAAACAGGGAATCTCTCCCATACAACTTGTGAGTGTGCACATTGATACAGCTGCTTTGAAGGACTGTGTGTCAGTCAGTTTTCCTGGAATTGTGCATAATTATATGTGGCAACCTAGTAATTCTACACATCAATATTTTCTAACAAAAATGTTAAAATGCATGCAATGTATCAAGACATATACACAAAAGTGGTCACTGGTGAATTATTTGTAGTAGTCAAGCACTGTAAAGAACCTAAATGTTAATAAGCAGTTCAGTGGAATGTGTATTTTTGAACATTTGGAAGAAAAAAAATGATAGCTACATGAAACAATTTAAATAATCTCAAAATCTTGGGTAAAATAACCTAGTCACAAAAGAATTTCAATTTTATGATTCAATTTATTTCAAGTCATAAACAGGTAAACTCTATTTCAGGGTTTATGATAGCTATTTCTTTTAGAGAGAATAAGGGTTAGTGATGGGGAGGAGACACAAAAGGCATTCCAGGTATTAAAATGTTTGATTTAATGATCTTCTTTTATTTATAAGTAAATTCACTTTGTGGTATTCACTGAGCTGTCTGGTCAGGATTTTGTTTCCCTTTCTTTATGCCTGCTATGCTTCGAACAAAGTTAAAAAATAAAAAGTGTTTTGCTATAGACTTGAAAAACATGTCAAATATATCCAAATAGGTTATTTTCCTATATGGAAGTTTTTAACTATATAAAGTAACCCATGGCACATTTTGGCACAATAGAAGTTTTTATTTTCAATCATATTTTATTTGGATATTGAGGAAAATATAAATGTTCTTTAAAAGAGGAGAAGAATTTAAAGAATTATCTCCAGCTTTTCCTTCTATCAGATTTCCCCTTTGATGGCTTTGGGCCCCTGGAATGGAAACAGCAACCATCATAGGCTTGCACCCAGTCAGCCTTAAACAAATAGCATTGAATTGTTTTTGGTCTAGGGAGTCTGGACAGGTCCAGCCTTACTCAGGGATCTGGGGAAAAGTTTAGGGCAGAGCCCTACCCAATTAGCCCCTGAGGGTAGAGAAAGAATTACTGGTGACTGAAAAACAAGTAAGGGGACTATGAGAAGAACAGCATGTTCATGAAGAGAGAGGAGAAAGGAGGTTTCACACAGACTGAAGTTGAGAGCAATGGGCCAAGTCCAAGCCTCACAGTGGTGGACAGAGGCAGTCGCCACAAGGCTAGCTGGGGCAGGTCACTGATGAAACTGTGCAGAGAGTGAAAGAGCAAAGAGTGTTCGCTTATTTTAAGCATTCCAATAAATGTATTTAATCCTAAAATACTGTACATTCAACTGTTATTTTTCAGAAAAAAAGTTTAGAAAGGTGACTTGAGTTATTTGAAAATTGTATAATCTATCTTCAGCTTCATAGAAACTTTTTTTTTAAAGGAACTAGTACACACTGGCAGTGTGTGTGGGCTAAGGTGTTGCTGAGATGGGAAGAGTTGCCATACAGGGTGATAGCAAGAAAGACAGTCCTAAACAAGCAGTCCCTAGGGAGAGAATTCCTTTTCTTTTCAAGTTCATGTTTGAAGCTATTAAGCCAGAGAAAGCAGAATCAACCAATTATGGCAGTTGGCTAATACTGCCTTGGGATGTCACCTTGTTTTTTGTTTTTGTTTTGTGTGGCTGTTGTTGTTGTTGTTTTAATCAGACCCCCAGGTTGAAGAATCTGCTAAGTCTGGCAGAAGAAGAAGAAGAAGAAGAAGAAGAAGAAGAAGAAGAAGAAGAAGAAGAAGAAGAAGAAGAAGAAGAAGAAAATGTGCAACCCTCCCTGACCCACCAGGGCATACTAGACCAAGGGTATCCTCACTGAAACCCTGTAGCCCCTGAGCTGGGTAGGGAAATGGAACTATTGGAAGGCATAGTTTTCTAATTCAGTCTCTGTGTAAATTTAAAACCATCATTCTTTGATAAATATTGACAAGATTTTCAAAAAGTGGTGAAAACTCTTAAGAGAAATTCTGAAGCCAGAGTCTCTGTCCCATCCTTGTAAGTGAATGACAGGAGGCAGAAGGCCTAAGACCAAGAACTCTGGAATATTCAGGGCAGGCTGGTAATGTAGATAGAGTTATCTCATCTAGTTTCAAGTGCAACTCAAGCCATTTATAACTATGTGATCTTGAATTAGCCATTTAACATCTCTTTAAAGCAAGGGTAAAATTCCATACCTTATACAATTACTGTGGGAATCAATTGAGGTAATATATGTGAAATTTTTCTGAAATATTTCTATGCATATAATATGCACTCAACACATACATTTCCTCCTTTTCCATCCATGCAGTGAAGTACCCTATGAGGAAATAATAGATCCCAGGCTGCCAGAGGAGACCCTTCTAAGTACCTTTTAATCTGAGTAGCTGGTAATGAGTAGTGGCAAAGTAGATGCATGCAAATTGGTTTAGCTAACAAGATAGCACACATCTTTTGGTAACTGTTGGAAAAAAAGATGACCCACACCCCTTCTGACCATGATGCTTTTGTGATAGTGGATATGAAATGGTTAACAGGGAATTTGTTAAGCTGTAGAAATGGGATGAAGGGAGGAAGATGTAAATGCTCCATAGTGTATATCAAACTTAGCAGGGCATGCTAAAATATCACCATGTGTAGTGTTTGCTTTCAACTCCAGGCTCAATCAAGAAACTACAAAGACAAAGGGAGAAACTCTGGGAAACTCCCAAAGTGAGTTATTGTTTAAGCAAACAAATAAATAAACAAACCAAAAGCCTGTCATTTATTATATAACTGTTCCCATGCTCATACCCTGAACATATAGCAGGACAGAACAACAAATACCAGAAGCCTTAGAGCAGAAAGCTGGGATGTTCAAGCACCACACAAACTGAAAAAGGAAAGCCTCATTTACCAATGCATAATAAAGATACTTTGCAGAGCAGAGAAGTAGAAACCAAAGTCTCTTAAGTATTCGATTGGCAATGATTTGTTACTTAAAACCTGAGCTTTAAGCAGTTCAAACAGGGATTAAAGGCTTCATGGAAAGAGAATGGGTTTTGGACATCCCTGAGTATTAATATTATATCCACCGCTTTGAACTATAAGATGATGGGGCCATTGTTTAACATCTCCAAGCTTTAATTTCCTTAACTGTAAACTGAAAGCAGGAGATGAAAAACTTAACATTCAAGAGTTTTTCTATGAAGTGAACTAGTTTGATTTTATAAAGGGCTAAGCGCAGTGCCCAACAGAAAATTTAAATGAATCGATTGTGATGGCAACAGCTATAGGGAAGAGTAAAATAAAACAGGATTTGAGTTAGAAGAGTCATTTTCCAGGTAGTCAGGAACCAAGTCCCCAAAGGAGTAAGTCCAAACCAAAACTTGCTCCAGAGGATGCAAATTTGGAGATGGGGAAATACCACTAGCTAATAAACCAAATGGGCAGAATTAATGGCAAAGCAGTAGAGTGGTCTAGATCCCAGGCCAGTTGGAATGGGAAGGAATGGAACGGAACAGAACGGAATGGAAGCAAATCAAGAATGAAGTAAAATGGATCCTGGAGAACCTTTGAGAGAAGTGCCCTATGATGGGCCAGTCAGCCTGATTACAACTGTGACACCAGCTGATATGACACTAACAAATCCTGTCATCTCTCTGCACTTCAGTTTCCCATTTGAAAAGTGACAGGACTGTATAGTTGATTGTACTCTCTACTCCAGCATTAAGCACTTCTGTGACTCTCTTTTATTAACCACCGTAATAACTATGGTGGCCTCGGTGGTCCAGTAGACAGCCTGACTCAGCAGAGCACTGAACCAAATTCTGTTTCCAAAACAACAAAGAAAAACTACAAATAGTAGAGAAAAATAGAAGAGACTTACCCACTGACTTTACCCAGGAATGTTTGCCCAGAATTGTGAGGGAAGAAAAATATGAGTGCCCCAAAATGTCTTATATATTTATTCCAAATATTAGAATTCTTTGAGGAAGTCTAAGGCTTTCAAATTCAAAATAAAACCTATTTTAAGAGAAAAAAAACTCGCTGTTTAGGTGTATGTCTTCTTAAAAGCAAAATGGAACCTGGGAATTTTTCCTCTGAGATTTCTGCAGCAGCCAAAAACAAATAGAACTTCTTTGACATATAACAGTTCTGCATGATATGATGACTCAAAAAGAATCTTGTCATAAAAATCTAATCTTGGAAAAATGGTTACCCTGCCTGCATTAAATAGCGATAATGGAACCAACATCTATCATTTCTGTCATTTAGCTATTTAATTGCTTTAGCAACCGTTCTATGAGGACATGTGATAGGCCTGAATTTGCATTGGCTCTCTCCTTCTTGGTTAAGGAAATTAAAGTAACTCTTGAACATGATGCAAAAAGACAGTTATCATTAAGATTTTCACTTGTGACTCCATCCCAAATCCTAAGAACTGTGCTCTCCTTGTCAGCCCTTGCAGAACCATGACTGATACTGTGAGAAACTCTTTCAATCAAACAGCAAAATTTGTTGTCCTAAGTGAGGGTTAAAGCTGTATTGTGTAGTTCTTCCTGTAAATATCTGTATTTTAACAATATCCTTTATGGTGTTATGTAACTAATGTAATAATATTCCATTTCTTGGAATGTCACTGAGAGGTTTTTGAGAACATGAACCCTCTAAATAACCCCCACACATCAAAGATATTGGTTAGGACTCTAGAAGTGGCAAAATTCAACTTCCAGATCTTACAATTTCCACAAAAAGGCAAAATTGGCTTAAGAACTTCCTAATCAGGTACTTAAAAGTCTCCAATTGCTGACTGAAATCAGATGCCTGCCTCTGGATGATTAAACAGTGACCAGGGAAGGGGGCTGTGATGGAGTTGTCAACCCTGATTCATTATCTGAAGTACCCTCTTCTTGTATTTCTCATGCATGTCAATCTGGCTTAAAGCGGGTGAAAGTGAGGTGTGGTTTTCAGAATGTCTTTAAAATGCTCATGAATTTGATTTCAAAATTTCTTCAATTTCTCCCCTTTCAACAGAGTGCAAATAACAAAAGCAATTAGATTTAAATTTACACACATGCACACACACATCTTCAACTTCTTCAAGAAGCTTAGAGGAATCAATGCAGCCCTTCAATGATGAGACAATTTTCTCACTATGTTTCTGCCACAGCTGAAAACTTAACTCAAGCTGTGATTCCTTTGACAAGGCCAACATTACTTCAGGCAATACTCTCTTACTCTCTCTCTCTCTCTCTCCTTTACATTTTTTTTTCTTTTAATAAAACTGAATTAATACTCAAGGTCCCATTTTGATAATATAAAACAGGGAAAATGCTATTGACAGATGTGCTTAGTAATTTCAGGTATTTAGTCCTTTATTATGGGATTTGCTTTTTTTGTACATTCATACCATTCATGAAATCATACATGCACATAGGGTAATAATGTCTGTCTCATTCCACCATTTTTCATACCCCTGCCCCTCCTCCTCTCATTTCCCTCTTTTTAATCTAAAGTTCCTCCATTCTTCTCTTACCCCCCACAACCCTATTATCTATCATCATCCACTTATCAGGGAAAACATTCAGCCTTTGTTTTTGGGGGATTGGCTTATTTCACTTAGCATGATATTCTCCAATTCCATCCATTTATCTGCAAATGCTATAATATTATTCTTCTTTATGGCTGACTAGTATTACATTGTGTATATATACCACAACTTCTTTATCCATTCATTTGTGGGCATCTGGGTTGGTTCCACAATCTAGCCATTGTGAATTAAGCTGCTATAAACATTGATGTGGCTGTGTTACTGTAGTATGCTAATTTTAAGTCCTTTGAGTATGAACCAAGGAGTGGGATAACTAGGTCACATACACTTTAGATAGAGTACTAATCTCCAAAATTTATAAAGAACTTACAAAACTTTACACCAAAAATACAAAGAACCCAATCAAGAAATGGGCCAAGGATCTGGACAGACACTTTATAGAAGAAGATGTACAGGTGATCAATAAATATATGAAAAAGTGTTCAACATCTCTAGTAATTAGAAAAATGCAAATTAAAAACTCTAAGATTTCATCTCACTCCAATTAGAATGACTGTTATCAAGAATACAAACAATAATAGATGTTGGCGTGACTGTGGGGAAGAAGGCACACTTGTACATTGCTGGTGGAGTTGCAAATTGGAACAGCCACTCTGGAAAGCAGTGTGGAGATTCCTCAGAAAACTTGGAATGGACCCACCTATTGATGCAGTTATCCCACTCTTTTACATTTTTTAAAATATTTGTTTAGATGTTGATGGATCTTTATTTTATTCATTTATTTATATGTGGTTCTGAAACTCAAACCCAGTGTCTCACACATACTAGTCAAGCATTCTACCACTGAACCACAACCCCAGGCCCCTTTTCTCTCTTGGCATGTTTCTTTATTGCCTTCCACATTCAGACTCTCACAGGGTTCTTTTATTCTTGGATGTGAAAACCAACCCAGTGCTCCTTGAACTCAGATGGGTATTCTCTAATGGGAAAAAGAAGAAATAGCATTGGAGGGAATAAGGAAAACCTTGCATTTTATTTCATCTATTAATTGCTGCAATATTATAAGCAGAACAAACTCTCAAACTCTTGTGATAATTTCAATGGAAAAAAACCAAAACAATAAAACATCTTTCATTTAAAGAGAGGAAAGGAGGAATTCCTGTTAGAAATCCACTTATTTCCAGAGAAGAGTAGATAATCCAGATCATAAATCAGGACTTGGTTCCATGGGAGCCCCCAGGTGACCTCACAGGAAGCTTCTAGAAGCTGAGCCTTTCATTCTGTCACCAAAATGTTGACCCAAGGTGGTATTCTAACATACTGCACACACACAGTTCAAAAACAATTGGACTATTTCTTCAGCTCTAAAGCAAAATATCTGCAAAGCTTCTGCAACACAAATTAACTTTTTTCCTCTTGGGTTGGCAGCCTTGGGGGGATTTAAAAATATAAATAAAGAAATAAAACTGAGCACACACTCACCTCAGCTCCCCTCCCCTTGCCTCCTTTCCATTTTCTGCACACAAATGGGACCAGGCACCAGCAGGGCCCTGGACAGGTTCTGCTGACTGGATGCCAGGCAGACATGGGGGTGGCAGGTGTGGTGAGGCGGCCTAATCATGTTGATTCTCCAGAGGAAACAGAGTGCTCCTCCCGGTGACTTGTCTTTAGATTGTTCATTGCCCAAAGTACTGTGACTCATTGAATTCCATGTATTTTTGTTACAAATCTTCTGGAAAAAAGAAAACAATGTGAAACATTAAAAAGAGCTAATAACCAAAAAAAAAAAAAAAAATTAACTTCTTTGAAAGTGGAGTAATTGGTCATTATAGTTTACTCTATGTAAATATTGATTTACTATCTAGTTTTTAGAATCTCTATAATATAGTTTTTCCATCCAACTTTCTATTTCTCAGGTCTGAATAAAATTAGTGTTCATCAAGAGCTCTCATTCTGCCACTTGCAAACCCTCTCTGTAGCAAGGAGAGCACTGAAAATATCCTTCAGAGGGCCTGTATTTTAATTCCACCTTCATCTCTTTCTAGCCATTAAATAGGGAAGGATCATCATCCCATATTTGTAAAACAGGCACAATAATTGCCCTGCTCATTTCAGTTTCATAGAATAAATAAGTGATTTAAACAAAAACCAGTCATCCTGAATAAACTGTATTGACTGGAAACAAAAGTGAAAAACTATTTATATAAAGTACATATTTTAATACATATTTAATTAATTATATATTTGTATATAATTAAATTATATGCAAACATCTGTGTAAATACATATATACATATACAAACACACAAGCACACACATATATGCAACATGAGAAATCTATTTAGATTTTTTTTTATATTTTGCCGTTATATTAAATTCCATGATTTGCATCTGTTTTTCTTTTTAATTTTAAAATAGAGCCAGCATTTACTTTTGGAAGCCTTAAATATAACTAAAATGGCTATTAAGTGCAAAGTTCACTTCATACTGATGGAATCTATACATAACCATTAACATAAATGCTATTTATACACATATATTTGATGTAAAAATTAAAGAAGAATATTGAATATATGTTCAAACCTTATGAGACTACTTTTTTTGCTGAAAAGGGAGATTTTACTTTTAAGATATGTTGTTTTTACCAAGAAATCACAATGTATAGGTATATTGTCTTTATAATGAGAATTTGGAGCTGACTCTTTTTTAGGGACTCATGCCCAGATTCAACTTGTTGTTCAAACAAAAATTGTTTAACAGCTAAGCACATAATGCAATACAGTAAACTTCTTGAAGTTTGACATTTCAGCTATGAAAAGGCTTTTATATGTACATTCATTGCTTCAGATGCTCATTTTCAGCTGGTTCCATTAAAAAAAAAGAAAAAGAAATCCTTCAGCAATGCAATAGAGCACTAAGAATAAATGTTGTTTTCTCCTTAAGTGATTTCAAAACTAAGGTGAATTAAAAATCTCTTGATTTTTTAAAGCAACCAGCTCTTTCATGTATTTTTTTAGAAAAGTTTCTAAATACTCATTACTTTTAAAAATATTGTATAAAGTCCAAGAGTTGGCCAAGAAAGGCACAGACAAGAACCACATGGCTGCTAACAGGACCTCTTCACTAGACATTAGGATTAGCTGCACTGAAACCCCAGCCAGACCCTGTGACTATTCAGGGAATTGATAATTCCTATGATGAGTCCAAAGAAATCAGACGGACCATCACGTCACACAATTAGAACTGTGAGGGAAAAAAGACCATAGACCTGATACTGTATTTCAAAATCTCATGCCTGGAAACTCTTCCTCTTTCAAGATAAAGGAAAAGTGCTTTCGGGATCAAGGAAAGTGTGCATGAGAATGAGCCATCCAGTGTAGAGTCCTGCATAAATGTGAAGTATTATTACCAAGGAGGTCAGGCTTTCCAGATGGCACTGCTTTGGTTTAAATTCTGGTGGTAAGGAGGCAATGGTAGTGGGCACAGATGAAATTGCCAAGTCGATTGGGAATTTCAGTGATTATTCATTTTCAAACGGTCACTGTGAACTCAGCTATGTTCAGTTCAAAGACTGAAATTGCAGCAACCAGAAAACATAATGAGACAAACAAGTTAAGACATAAACCAAACAACAGGGCACGTTTCATGATCAATAAAGGTAATATATTCAGAAAGAAGAATCACAATTCACACTGAAAAGGAAATAAGTATGATATGAAGAATACAGATCAATCTAAAGCAGCTTCCTTACTGAACAAAACAAAAGTCACAAAAGAGAACATACCATATGATTTCATTTGCATGAAACCCAAGAATGATCAAATTAATTATAGAGACTGAAACTGGCATAGTTGCAAGAGGGTTGTGCATCACAGGAAGGAAGCCAGAGAACTTGTCTCTATTAGGTGAAGTTTACATACGTGTACACCTGTGCCAACCTCATGCAATTCTACATTGAAGATCAGTATCTTTTTCTACATGTACCTTTTACCTCAATATACTCTTAAGAGGTAAAAAGGTGAGCTTTCCCTTTTTTCTCCCCACCACCTTTCCTCGTCCCTGAGGAAGTAAACTTCTTCTTTAATTTCTATGAATATTGATCTAGATTTTAGGCCAGATTAATGCCACATAGCCCTCAGAAACTCACAGCAGAAACCTCCCTGAACTAGGATCTGTCTTCCCTAAGCCCATGATCCATGAGCTTCCACTCACTCCAGAAGCAGCAGGGCATTGAAGGGACCGATGGGGAGGGAAAGGTAAGAGTCAGAGGGTAAGATGAAGGAGAACAAGAGGCTTTTTCAACTATACTAAAAATTACCTGTGGAACACTGGTAAGCTAAAATCATGAATAATTCAGATCACATCCTTATGTCAGACTAGAAAAGAGAAGATTTTTATCTTGAACAGGAAGGATTATTTAGCATAAATGGTCATTGAGACCAAAGCCAAATAAAAGCACTTTAAAACACATGCCCTGTGCTCAGATATCTGATAGATATTCTAATTTAAATTGACATGGCACATGAATTAGTGTCACTTCCTTGCCACTTTCTGTTCCAGGAAAGTAGCACTGACTCTCCAGCATCAGCCACACAACTCTCCATAGACTGTCTGCCATGCATCAGCACTGGCTGGTATGACCCTAGAGAGCTGAGTGTCTGAGTAAAGAATGTCACAACAGAAAAACTGGGGAACACAGGAAGGTGCCAAATTATATTTTGAAGACCACGAGAACCACTGAAGAATTATAGCTACAGGGTCATAGCCTGATAAAGAACAAAGGAAGCATTGCTTTCTTACGTGATTTCTACTTCTCTGTTCAATCTTACAGACCACTACCAGACCCATCATCCCAAAATACAGCCCCCATCACATTATTCTTTAGGTCAAAAGCTTGAGTCACTCCCCAATGCCTTGTTCGGCAATCTTTACCCTGAAACAACACTGATCTGTTGGGCACCTTGCCTCCAACCTCCTCTCCTCACTAAAGCACCTTCAGAGTCTAGACAGGCAAGATAAAATGTGCAGCAGCTTGTTGTAAAAATACAGAGAATAGAAAGACCAAGCAGGATGCATATAAAAGCATTTGGATCACAATTGGGCAAAAGCAATCTTCTATTGGTTAAACAAAACAAGCGTCTGGTCCAGTCTACCTGGTGAGATACCACACAACATCACAGAGAGACAGAGTCCTCACCCTCATTGCTGTTTTTCTTTCCTCTCATTATTTCTTGCTTTTCTCTTGGCCTTGAATGCTTATGCTGACCTTCAAGGCCAATCTCGAATCTACTGCCTCTGAGAATCCTGCCAAATCCCCTCACATCAATGTATTCCGTCTTTTCAAATTTCATAGTTATTTTAATTACATAATATTCTTTTAAAAATAACATCTGTGCACTTAAATTCATTATTAAGTAGAAAGTTGGATTTTTTTTTTACTCTGTGTATATGGTATTAAATTTAGTAGGTGCTCAATACACTTTTGCTCTCCTGAAATGAAATTGCCCCTGGAGAGAATATTTTAAAGTACTACATGAGGCATTTACAATAAATGTGAAGGGAAAAAGTCATGCTCACCTGAAATTGTTGTTTAAATTAGTTGCATGGTAATTAAAAAAATGCCAAGATAGTATATTTGGACTTGTCTAATGAATGGTGTCATGATAAGTGCCATAAAATTCAGAAGAATATGAGGCCATGGAGAATCAAGCTGGACAGGGAAGACTTTGGGTAGAAGGGGACCTGAATCAGGAATTGAGTCTGATATGTAGGATGTTAAAGGAGCTATTTCGGGAAAGATCTGATGTGTGATCTTGTCATTCACCTGCCCTCTCTACGTGAAGTTTTTCTCATCTATGTGATGGAAATATCTAACTGGATAATCTCTGAAACTCAATTTCAATAATGGAAGTAAAGAGTACATGGTGTGTTTGAAGAAAATATATCATAGAGATTGAGAGCACAGACATAGAAGTCAGACAACCATAATCTTGGAAATATTTATAACTTATTTGAACCACAGTTCCTTTCAACTATAAAATGAGAATAGAACTCATGATGCATACCTCATTGGATTATCAGAAGGATTAAATGAGACAGTGCATTAAAGTACTTTATATGGTATCTAACAGAGTAAATGCTTATTAAACTCTAACTATCTGGGCTGGGGTTGGCGCTCAGTGGTAGAGCGCTTGCCTGACATGTGTGAGGCACTGGGTTCAATTCTCAGCATCACATATAAATAAATGAATAAAATAAAGGTCTATCAACCTTTATTTTAATTTTTTTTTAAAATCTAGCTATCTTTTATTTTTGAAAATTCTTAGAAGATCAGACACCCCTTTAAGGACTTTTAGAGGTGACTAAGTCAAAGCAATCTCATCTACACAATAGCCAGCAAGTCATTCCAACTCTCCCATCCAATCTATACAAGTAGAGAAATGTGTGATGGCAGTGAGGGGTGAGAAGAATAGAGGAAATGTCAAAAATACAAGTGATGTACTAGAGTAATACTCTCCCCATGGAAGGGAGTGTGCTCACTCCCCCCACCTACCCAAAGCCAAATGAGTGGTCTCCAAGAGAAGTTGTAAATACATAAAGGTAACTGATATCTCCTCTCATGATTGGAAGTATTTTTTATAGAGACTATTAGATTATTTGCCTTCCAAATCTCTTTAAGCTGAGGAAAAGAACAAAGAGGGAGGGAAATCATATGGGACATGGTTATGTTCAATTCACAAGTTCACCACAAACTGCCAAATCAAGATTGCTACATGAGTTACTATGGGTCAGATAAACATCACTGAAGAGGAGTCAAGTTGAGCCATCTTGCAGGCAAAAAAGGAAGAGTACTCCAGAAGCAGAAAGCTATGGAGGTAGTATTTGGTAAGAGAACAAAGAGACAGGTCCAGAATGGATCTTCTATAAGAACCCAAGCCTCTACTGGACACTCCAGAAACTCACAACTCTCCCTCTAGAACTGGAAGCCTGGAACTCAGATTATTGACAGTGAATTAGAGTTACACAGAGAAACAGGAACACTCTTAGAGAGAAGACTACAACACTGACAACTATAGAAAAGGAGACCACTCCCTGTCCTTCTTCCTCCTTAACACACCAAAGAATCTAGAACTGCAGGAGGAAGGGAAAAGGAAGACAACAGGAGGCAATACCCTACCATCCTGAAGATCTCCTAGGGCATGAAGCCCATGGAAGGGGAGGAAGGAGATGAGAATTTAAAGTATTTTAAGAACTTAGAGCAACCAAAGAGCCAAAAAGCCATGGAACCTGATGAAGTTATCATTTAGAGACTTTTAACTTGCTAAATAAAGTGACTAGAGAAAAGAAGATTTCCTATATGTGCCAAAGTTTTAGGTAGAGTCAACCTAGAGAAATAATGAGAGGTAATATTGAAAAGGTAAACTAAGTCTAAATTTTTAGAACCTTGAATTATTAGCACTTGATATGTATTCTGAAGGTAATGGGGAATATTTAAGTTCTGAGGCCAAGTTGGTATATGCCTTTAAAAAAATAATGAAACTGTACTGTTTAGGGCAGATTAGATGATGCAGGGCCTAGAGCTATGGAGACCAGGAAGGAAGTTGTCACAATAATTTTGATGATTCATAGTCACTGGAGCCTACACCAGATTGATGGCTATTGAAATGGAATGTAAGGTACAGATAGCAATGGTTCTTTATGTGTAGGATTCAAAGATCTTGACAGCTATCCAAATACAGGAAGTAAGAATAAAAGATAACTCTAACTTGCTTTTTAGTTATTAAAGCTACATCATGATTACTATTGGCTACTACCTCCCCACTCCTCCACCCTCTTTCCCCAAAGAAAATAATATATAATATGTTAATAGTGATCATTTAAAGAGAAATATGAAGAGATTGTATGGTCTAGACTCATTTTTCCTTTTCAATTCATTGAAAACTTCTGCACTCCCTCTCCAACATCTCCTTCCTGAGGATGCTCTTAGTATCACCACTAGTTCTCCCTTTCCCCAAGAATGGAACTTGTGCATTATGGTAGACATTACTGAATATGAGGCAAAGGAGGTACAGAAGACACATGGTTGTCTAAGAGATTGAGTTCCAGAGATACGAACCATGAGTCAGATTTCCTGAACTGTAGATGAGAGGTCATCACAACACATCACAACAGTTGCTCTTTGTGGCTTCTCCCATAGATGAGAGATTTGGGGCTTCATCTACTCTATACATTCTCTGCAAGAACTTTTCCCCAGATCTTCAGCTGTAGAAACTGGAAACAAAGGAACTTTTCCCTTATATAACATTTTCATCAGGGGGAGGGAGCAAAGTGCATAATTATGACTTGAAGAGTGAAAAATCCAAGTACCCACTTCCACAATAATCCATTGTACTGCTTCCCACTTGGTGTTGGGATGGGCCATTCTAAGTACTTGCTTGAATCAAGGTGGTAGGTGAGGTTGAAGAAGGCATGAGAAATCAATGTTTTCAGTTTCTGTTCACATTTTCAAGGCCACAAGCTCAGGTCTAGGGAAACCTAAGGATACCTGCTGTCCCCGCCCCATATCATTCATTTATTTGCTCATTCAAAATACATTTGTTAAAGGCCTACAATGTGCCAGTCACTATTTTCTCAAATGGAATACAGAAATAAGCAAAATAGGTCTGGTTTTATTATTAGACCTGTATTGTTTAATAGATCAAGTTGCCCACAGAGTCGTAATGAAGATGTCAAAGATATGAAAGGAGTATATTATATCTGATATAAACAAGTAGAGGTTGCTATGGAAGTGGTCAGCCAGCCTAGATAAAGGTCAGGCAATGTTTCCCAGAAACCAGATGTAAGCTGAACCTGAAGGAGAAAGGATGAGCCAGCCAAGTGGAATCAAGAAGTGATGAAAAATTCCAGACCTATCCAAAAGCCCCAACACAAGAATAAACATAAACGTGGCAGACCAAGGCATGAGCATGTAAGGTCAATTAGTATCCCTGGAGCCTAGAGAATGGGAGACAGAGAAGCTTGACAGAAAAAGAGCTGCGAGAATAAGAAGGTTGTATAGACTTCCTTAAATTAAACAAATGAAGATCTTTGTAAATGAATTTGAGAAAGAAATCAGCAGCAACACACAGCAATCAAATTCATTGAGGAAGCAGAAAATTTTAGAGACGAAATGAGAAGGAATTAGAAGATACTACAATGGGCAACTAGGAAACCAGTTAGAGGGAATGAACAGCTCCGGCAATAGTAGAGCTGAGAAGAAAGGTTGAGACTCCAACACCGTTGTCAGGAGAGATTCTCAGGGCTTCATTATGTAGGTAAAGAATGAAGGAAGGGAAGGAGTCATCTGTGAGTAGAGATAAAGTGTGGGTCATTGCAAATGCTCTGGTTCTCCTAGTAATGGTTATGTCTCTTGGTCAAATTTTCTAAACCTCTGTCTTTTGATTTATTCATTTGTAAAATGGAAATAATCATCAGACCCACTGAGCAGAGGAACTGTGAATATTAAATGTGATAAAGCACATAATGTGCTGAACCATTGCTTGAAAAATTGTGGATTCTTGTTTTAGTTAAGACATAGCATTATTTGCTGTAATAGAAGCCTCAAATTCTAGTAGATTAAATAAGATACAAATATGTCTTTTTATAACCACATGTAAGCAGTACTAGGAAGGCAATCTGGGTGGCTCAGGACTTTCAGCCTTGCCACTCTGTCATCATCAGGATAATATACTCATCCACATGGCCCAAGACAACTCAATTCAAGCTGGTGAGCAACAGAAAAAAAAGAAAATGAATGAGCATAGCATTGCCACCAAAATTCAGGTGTTGCGTCCTTCACTATAGAAAGAGGGAGAATACATATCAGGGGAATCCTTATCCACTAACTAATACTCAATATATTATTTTATAAAGATAGAAATTAGCTACTCATAAGAGAGAAGTAAGAACATCTCGTTTCTGATGAATGAGAATTGGTAAACTAAAAGCAAAAGAATGTTTGAAATGTAATACGCTTCTAATTTTATTAAAGGAAAAGTATTTTAAAAATTGGCATTATATAAGATAATAAGGAACCCAAAGGATTTATCTTCATAAAACCACAGGAATTGTGAGAATTAGTTCAAGTACTTGTATAAAAGCGACGGGAATACATGAATTTATTAAGGAACTGTTTCAAGGAGAGGGAATATATATCTCCTAATATTGAAAGAAAAATAATTAAACCCACAAGGGAGTTTCTGTGAATTCCCTTTTTTATTGATATCATTGAGGGGAATATCAATAATTTTCTCCTATTTATAAAGTGTCTTCAAAAGAAAACAAAGTTGTCCATGTTTATGCTAGTTTATGAACACTTATTATTAGGTAGCTCATGAGTTATATGTCTCTTCACCGAGTCATTCAACTGTTGAAGCAAGTGGCGCTGGACACTTCATACTTGTAAGGGTTTGTCGCCCCCATGTGGTAGTCTATTTAGCTGCAGGTCAACCACTACTTTAAATTCTATTCCTTCAAATCCCAGACAGATGCAGGGTGTCTCCTTTCCAAAATGGTGGGTTATCAGTTTGCTTTCTGTCCTGATAACTATTATTGTTTTCCATCATGTATTCAAGTGATAACACTATAGAAAACTCCAAATAGCACTTTCACATCTATGAATGATAAATCTCTGGCTTAGAATTCACTTATTCTCATTCCTCCAGACCCATAGGGGTAATTTTTACTCGTTAAGCATTAGCCAAAAGCAAAATTAACCATCCAAGCTGCTTATGGCTTAAACAAGAAGAGATATATGACTTTTTGCATATAGAACACTTTCCTAAGCAGGAAAGCCTTGTACATTAAACACTAATAAGGACCCTGCTAGGGCAGGCTGCAAAGACTGTCAGGTCCCCCAGGGTACCTCTCTTCTGACCCCTCTGTCAATTAACACAAGCCCAGTGTTCAACTCCACATCTAGGAAAGATAACAGATGGAATGATCTTATAAAGGAACATAGACTATTATTCCAAATGGCCCCAGGCTATGCTTTTGGTTGACCAGTCCAAGAATATACTTCAATTGCTAGCTACTCCACTTTCTATGATGTCAGAGTGCATTACATTGTCTTCCGCTGCCTGCATGCATGCCTGAGAATCCATCCAGGCAGTCACTGGAGATGTCTGGGCATTAGAAAACTACCTTGGCTATTTTCTATTCATAGGTAGCTGAATGTAGCACAGGTTTGAAATAGAATCATTAAGAAAGTGGGCAAAAGCAAACCTTGGCAAAAAATATGCAAAGGTTATTATATTATAGGGAATAGGTCTTAAAGAAAAAATACAGCCGCCATCCATAGGATCAGAGGTCTCTCCATCTCTCTCTCTCCATTTTACAATTACTCAGAACTTTCCCACTTGCAGAGTGTTTTCCAGAAAGTGAAACAACTGATTCTTAATGAATGCTTGGGACTCCAAAATTAATAAAGAACTAGTTATAAGATGACTTTCATTAATACATTGAGAAGCTGGGGTCAAGAGAGGAGGGCAGAATGTGGTAACTTCCTAAGACCTGAGGAGGTTAAGTAACGGGAGAAATTTCATCAAAACTGAACATTGCTAATGTCTCATCTGATAGGTAAAACTTGTATTTCATTGCAGTTTTCGTTTTGGTTCCTATTATCAATACAGATGAGCAAGTTTCCTTTCATGTTTATTGTTCATTTGCATTTCTTCTTCTGCAATTGCCCTTTTGTATCTTTTGATCTTCAGTACAAAATTAAACAATAGTAATGAGAGTGGGCATCCTGGACTTTCCCAAAATTTATTGAGAATTCGTCTATTGTTTCATCATGAACTATGATTTCTCCCACTAATTGCTGATAAAATATCCCTTTTAAATTGAGCATATTACCTTTTATTTCCAAGTTACTAAGACGTTCCTCAAAAATAGATGTTGAACTTCATCAAATGACTTGTTTAGCATCTATCATGTATTTTCTCTCCTAAATAACTAAGAAGTGAATTGCCTCAATAGGTTTGTAAGTGTTGACTCATCCTTGTATTTCTGAAATGCAGCACAGTATTATTTTAATATTCAGCTACATTATGTTAGATGGATATTTTAATATTTTTATTTCTATGCTCATATGTAACATAAGTGTATAAATTTCTTTTCTGATGTTCTCCCTCAACACTTTTGGAAGTCAGAACAGACCACTTTCATTGCTAAGCAATATGAGTTAATTGAATTGTGAATACCTAAAAACTTATCTATGCTTTGTAATTGCTGACAGGTCTCAAATATTTTGTGCATTGAAATTGGATTGTATTTACTGCTCAAATATTTGGATCTGGTGTCCATGTTCAGGATAGAAATGAAGGAGAGAACTTTTTGGTATCTGTAGTTTCTATTCTTTAATCCAAATTATATTTTTTGTCAGGAAAGTTATTCATCTATTCAAATTTATTATTAAAAATATATAGTTAGTATTCACTTGAAATGGTTAAATCTTTTCATTATCTGCATAAATGTCTCTTCATTATTGATGTTACATATTTGTGTGGTCTATAGGGTCTTTTCAAGGAAAACGTTCTAAAGATAATATTTTTGTTTTCCATTTCATTAATTTCTGCTGTGATTGCCATTAATTCCTATATTTTTATTTCTTTAGCATTGTACTTAATATGTTTTCTGCAATAGAATGTATAGCTCATTTTTAACCTAGTTTTTCTTTCATAAACAGATGAACTTTAATTCCTGAAAGTTATAAGTATTTGTTAATTCATTGTTATAAATCTGATACATCATAAGTAATCAATCTGAGTACTGAAAAAATAGCAGCTGAAAGGTTTTCTCTATCTACCACAGTTTTTGCTCACCTCTTTAACCTAGATCATTAAAAGGTTTTGTTTTAAAAATAATTTCTTTGCAGTTACTTTCCTCTTCTTTTACTTTATGTTGTTTTAACCATCTTTTATTAACGTATTTCCTGCTCTATTGCATTGTAGGTTCAGAATTTCTACTATGGGGTATTTAGTGACATTATTTTTCTTTTTGCCTAATACGTAGTAAAAAAAATCTTTATGTGAATGTCTCACCATCTATTTACTACTAAGAGACAATTTTTAGTGAACTTCTCTACTCACAATTGAAAAGAAAATGAACATACAATAGAAACAGAATTTTGGATAAATATTTTCAAAGCTACATCAAAAAATAGAATAAAATAAACCCTGTGATTCAAACTAGACTGTTATTGACATTGAATCATGGGAGTTCAGTGTATCTCATTACTAGGGTCTTCAGGATTTGTCCACCTGTCTACCAATGACACTGTTTAAGCTGAACTGTATTTCCCTAAAATTCACATGTTGCTGTACCAAACTTCAATACTTCAAAATTATTACCCTTTGCGGATTAAGGTCTTTAAAAAGGTGATTAAGTTAAGACAAGGCCTTTAGGCTGAGTCCTTAACCTAATACCGTGTCCTTATGAGAAGAGGAAGAGACACCAGAGGCTCATGCACACCCACCTGGAGAAGAGGCTAGTGAGAATTTGGCCATCAGCAAGACAAGAGGAGAGGCCCTAGAAGAAACCAAATCAGCAGATATCTTGACTTAGATTTTCAGCAACCAAGTCTCCATCAAAAGTTGAAAAACAAAGATGATTTAAATGAGATCACTTTCCTCACATATGTAATTTGTCTGTTGCCAGCAAACACTAACTTTCCTTCAATTTGCTCATTCTTGTTTTTCTGCCTAAAATTTACCACCTCATAGCTAAACACACTGAGGTCAGTAACATTTCAAGGATAAATTTTAGGCCTTCAGATGCCTGGTTATCATCTCTTCTTACTCAATACACTATTCATTATATAGACTCAAAGTTTTGTGTAGAAAATGCACCTTTCTATTACCACAGTGGAATTACATGATACACAAACAATTGTCTTTCAAGCTTTTGTGAAATTAGTATTTCTGAAGTCCATCGTAGAGTTTGGTACCATTTTATCTAGAAGGAATTGAGGTTACACTATAATAAATGACACAATCTAGTAAGAGGATGCTTCTTCATATATCTATACCTACAATTCTGCAAATACTATAGTTTCTACAAGTCAATCCTCTTCTGGTAAAAATAAATGATTTCTTAGGTCTGAAATATTTAAGGAGGTGGCCAAGGCAGAGAGAATACTGAAAGTTTAAAATTGAAATTCACTTGACACAGGAATTGCTTGAGGCCTGTATTTCCTTTAATGTTCCTTTGACTGAGAGCCATTATATAATTATGCAATACAGTTTTGCAATATAAATCAATGGAATTCATATTAAGTAGCTTTCTTCTGAAGAAGTTGAAAAAAGTATGGGATTGAGAAAGAGTGAACAGAGTAAAAGACACTGATTGATTTTTCCTGTTTGAAACAACTTGAATTATTTTCCCTGTCTTCCAGGTTCATTAAAGATAATGCAAATAAACAAAAGGAAACAAAATAAGCATATATAAGGTCATCATTTTTAGAAATAATCAATAGCGTTAATTCAATATACATACTTCCAGTCAGTCTTCTATAAGTACAGTTTTTAAATAAAATTCTATTTGAATTGGTGTTTTAGCTTGTGTTTTTCTGGAAGACCTCGAGACAAGGATTTTAGTGCTAATAGTTCATTTAGGTGCCAGTGTCAGGAAATGGAGGTAGGAAAGTGGAAATGTAAGACATGGAAAGAAAGAGACAAAAGGGAAAATAACTATGGAAATGATTGCTGCGAGTAACAGAAGCAACCCAGTGAGGAATTCTGGAAGCCAATATCAAACCTGGACCTAGAAGTTCTCTTAATGAACAGGACAGTAACCTGGGTGTTTAGACACGAACTTCATTAATCACTGAATAGCTGCTCACCCAATGGCAGAACTCTTCAGCACTGCCAGCCTGCTAAATGCATAAGCAAAGAACATTCACATGAAGAGAAGTGCATGCTGGCATTTGGAAGTACAGCAAGCATATGATGCAGTAAGAGTGGAAATGTGTGGGTGTGGTTCATAGCATTTATCACAATGGCAATGCTGTTTGGGAACTTGCTCGCTTTATTAATTCGTTCATTTATGTCTTTGATAAGCTGCATCACTACGATGTTCAAGCTAATCTGAATTCATGGGCCCTGAGCTCAAGTGATTCTCCTACTTCAGCCTCCCAAGTAGCTGGGACTGCAGGCATACACCACAGCATCCGGGTAAATATGTAATTTGTTGTACCTTGAATCTTTTACTTGATATTAAATCATGAGTATGATATCAATTATCACTCCTTTTGACTACATACGAGTTTACTGAATGACAATATAAATGTCTAATCGTTGACATTGGGAGTTTCAACTTTTTTCACTGTAATGTACAAATTGTGAGAAGCATTCTTGTATTGAAATACTTTATGAATATTAGCAATATCGTTATGATAAACAGCTAACATTAGAAATATTGTATAAACAATATGCAAAACTTCATGGCTTTTGATTTGCATTGCAAAATCAATCTCCAGATAGATTGTACTAATTTACACATTTAGCCTATGTATCATTTCTATTGTTTCCTGCCTAATTTTGATCAAAAGGGACAGGGCCACCCTGCAGATACTTGAAGGTATCAGTGCCCTAGAATGCAGAGCAGAGAAAAAGAAGAATATTCTAGAGTTGTAAGGTCTAGAGGAATTTGCCTTACTAGATTTTGAACTTGCTTAGGACTTATCATCCTTTTCTTCTGACTTCTTGTCAGTGGATATCTACCCCAGGACTGTCCACCATTGTACTTGGAAGTACACAAATTGTCTGGTTTCACAGGTTAACAGCTGAAAATTTCATCTCAGGATAAATTACACCTCCAGCTTCATCCATACCTGATGATGGCCTTATAAGAAGAAATACCAGAGAGTATTATCTCTCCTCTCTTTTCTCTCCTTCTCTCCCCTTTCTTTTCCTTCCCTTCCCTTCTTTCCTTCATGTGGAGACACAGAAAGACTGTGTTCTGCAAGCCAAGAAGAGAGCCCTCACCAGAACCTCACCATGTTGCCACCCTGATTTCAGGTTTTCCAACTTCTGTAACTTGACAAATGAATTTCTTTTGTTTAAACCTCCCAGTCTATGGCATTTTATTATAGCAGCCCAAGAAAACTAGTACATCTGGTATAATTCCATCATGGAGATTTGATTCCTCCTAACAATATAAAGCTGGTATAAATATACTGAGCAAGGCTGAGCTGCAGGTAGAAGATAGCGGAGATGATGGGACTACAGGAAGTTAGTGTAGGTGAGCCTTAACTGTGATAAAAAAGAGAAGTTAGCAAATGTACTTCTCCTTTTTAACTCTCTTCTGTGGATTATTCTGAGGTATGACTCCTCTCTACTCTCCTTCTGGAGAAATTTTAAATGCCAAGCAAACATGCCCATTTAACAAACTGCTGAATCTGTTTTCAGCTCATGGGTTTCATGTCTGTCTTTGCTTCACTTCTCATTTTTCTTCTATCTTAACATGCATATATTTATAGCTCTTCAAGCAGCAACACTAATTGTTGCCTAAGGCTCTGCTTTCTTTAGGATTATGCTAAAAAACATAATTTTTGTAAAAATAATATATTTTTATTATAACAAAAAATCCAATAACTTTGAAAAACAAAAGTGACATAAAAAAATTATCATGTTGGGTCATTTTATGTTTGATATGGCTATTCAGATACCATTACCTTTTAGAAAGCAAGTGATAAGGTTTCCAATAATATCCTTGCATAAAATCATGAGCTGAATAATAAAATGTACTTAACTGAATTCATTGTTTTTAGACAACTATACCCAAATAATGTGATTAAATGATGGAGTTTAACTTGTTGGGAGCTCTCAGAGAATCCTTCAACATATTAATTTTACAGATAGCATTGACATAGATTTATTTTTAAAACTAAACTTATATAAATAATAATTAATGGAAATAAATATAAATAAAATTAATTTTCTGAATGATCTCATATAATTTGAAAAATCTATTTTCTTTTTTTTTTTTTTTTATATATATATATATATTTATTTTTTTCTCTTTTTTATTGAACACAAATGGAGTACAGCTATTGTTTCACTGGTT
>JAJEJO010000824.1:444504-493805 GCA_020662805.1 Glaucomys volans
CTTGGTTGATAGTTTCCTTCATTTCCTTGTTTCCTTCAATAATTTCTGTTTGTTTTTTTCTCAGACTTTCTATCTCTTTATTGAAGTAATTTTTTGCTTCCTGCAATTGCTCTGTTAGCTGATTATTCATAGCCTGAATCTGCTCTCTCGTCACATCATTCTCTTCTCGGATCACTTTAATTATAAACATTCTGAACTCCTTTTCTGTCATTCCTTCTACCATGCTGTCTTTGGGTTCTCTTGATATATCATCTACGTTTAATTGGGACACTTTCTTCCCGTGTTTTCTCATGGTGCTCATGTATCTTCCCCTCTGTTGCTTGAGGGGTGCTTGATCAAGCGGTGACCCGAGAAAGGTGCTGTCCCACTACCTCCAGGTTGGGAATGATCAATGCTTCTGGGCAGAGGCAGCCCGTTGGCTGGCGCAGACCCAGGTCGGCGGCTCCGAAGCAGCTGCTGGGCCGGCGCTCCCGGATGGCAGCTGCCTGTGGCGGGCCGAGCCGAAAAATCTATTTTAAATGAATGCTGAAAAATGTATTGACAAGGCAGGTACAATGACATACACCTCTAATTCCAGTGGCTCCAGAGATTAAGGCAGGGGATCCCAAGTTTAAAGTCAGCCTAGTAACTTAGCAAGGCTTTGAGCAATTTAGTAAGATCCTGTCTCAAAATAAAAAATAAAAATAAACAAACAAAACAGTCTTGGAATGTGACTCAGTGGTTTAAGTGACCCTGGGGTAAATCCCCAGTACCAAAAAAACAAATGTATTAACAACATTTTTTTTTTATCAATAATAAATCCAAAGCCCTTCTTTCTGCTTCCTGATCATCATGTCCTGAGCCACTTTTACCACCACACTCTTCCACCCTGATATTTTGCCTCACCTTGAGCCCCAAGGAATGGAGTCATCCTTCTATGGACTGAGACCTCTTGGAACCATGAGCCACCAAATAAATTTTTCCTCCTCCAGAATTGTTCTTGTCAGGTCTTTTGGTTATGGTAGGAAAAAAAAGCTAACTAAAACATAGGAGAATCCTGACTAGTATATGTGTCATTTGGAGTGGGGACTGGAGGTCCTGTGGGTACTAGTGGAATAAGAAGGGGGACTTTGGGAAACTGCTGTCGTGTATGAGGTGACATTTGAGTGGCATTTGCTTGATATAACTATGCATGGTCATAGATACTCATACAAGCCAGACCAGTGCTATGGTTTGAATGACAGTGTCCCCCCTCAAATTCATGTTGAAATTTAATCACCAATGTGATACGATTAAGAGGTGGACTTTTAAGTGGTGATTAAGGGCTGGGGGATGTAGCTCAGTGGTAGAGAACTTGTCTAGCATGTATGAAGCCCTGAGTCACATCCCCAGCACTGTTAAAAACAAAAACAAAAACTGGTAATTAGATTATGAGCCCTCATGACAGGATCAGGGCCTTTGATATCATGATCTATCCTTTGTAGTTTTCATCCATGTTTCCTGGTTCATTACCTTCTGCCCATGGTGGTTGTGGAAACTAGAATTTCTCTCCACCAAGGCAGGTCTTCCTTTGCCTTTAGCTGCCCATAAAAAAAAAAAAAAATCTCAGATCAACCTCATCTGTCAATAGTCGTAAGACCCTCCCCATTGCCCAGTGCCCAGGAGGGAGGGATGCTGAACACTAGAGTCTTGCTGGCTTCCCCTACCCATCTATTAGTATCAGATGTGCCCTGAAGACTCCATGACCTCAGGAAAGCTGAGCACGGGACATTCTTCTCCATACCACCCCCATACCTTGTCCTATGCATCTCTTCATCCATATCCTTTGTAATATGCTTTAAAATAAATTGGTAAACAGAAAAAAAAATACAAAATCCCACACTTTGATTCAAATTACAAGAACTTGGTAGAAAGAAACTTATCTTGGCAGCAAAGATTGAATCATGGGATTTTAGTTGATCACAAAATTCATGTGAACATATTATTTAAGATGGTTTACATATATGTAAAAGATACTATATTCTCCCAGTGTCCTACATGTGGGAAAATTTACATTTTTGGGTTTTTTTTGTTGTTGTTGTTGTTGTTGTTTTTTTAACCAAGGATTGAACTCAGGGACACTCGGCCCCTGAGCCACATCCCCAGCCCTATTTTGTATTTTATTTAGAGACAGGGTCTCACTGAGTTGCTTAGGGCCTCCTAAGTTGCTGAGGCTGGCTTTCAACTCGTGATCCTCCTGACTCAGCCTCCCAAGTCGCTTGGATTACAGGCGTGCGCCACCACTCCTGGCTTGCGCCACCACACCCGGCACATTTTTGTTTTTTATGACAATAAAGGATCTATAAGCCCTAAAAAAAGAAATATATTAATAGAAACATGTTATTCAGATGACCCAAGTGTAATATTCTAGCATGCTCAACTTTGTAAATCTTTTTCTTTTTTAACCATTTAGTCCAATCCTGCACTGTGCATGTGACAGTGGACCAATGACTTCCGTGGCCCCCTTCAATCCTGGATAATCCTCAAAACAACCTTTTTAAAATTTTAAATATTTGAGATTTTCAGGTCATAAAAACAACTCCTATGTCATTTAAAAGTACATCACCATGTGAATCTCATTTTAATACAACATTTTAAATTAATTAGTTTGTTTGTTTTGTGATTCTAGGCACTGAACCCAGGGCCTCACACATACCAGGTGGGCCTTCACTTCTGCCTGTAAGCTTTAGACAACTATTATATAATTGAATGGAATGGATTCTTATAAATGTCAGTGGACACAAGGAAGCATTAACGTTCAGGATATAACTAGCCGAAATAAAACTTAATTCATGTGGAGAAAATCGGGTCTGGGTTCTCTATCAAAATGGGGACCATCACAACTATAGTGAAGATTCCAAAAAGAAGACATTCACAAAGAGATTTCTGTAAAGCAGCACACGAGGACAAAACCAAGGCAGTGTGAACAGCCTGAAAGCCTTACACAAGACCTAGGTCTCGAAAGCCAGGGATGGAATCAGAAAAATGAAGCAATGAAGAGACATCATGAATGGGTGTGAGAAACAAGATGCAGAGCCTAGAATCTGACCAAGGTGATAAAGGTGGGATCTCGGTGACATTCAAGAACTGTGTTCTCTGGGTACCCACACAAATAAGTCTTCTAAATGTGTGGTTGGAAATTCACTGTGTGAAAAATTAAATCCAAAAATAAGAGAGCATATGTGTAGCATTTTAATAATTTATCTGTTCTTATCAACACTCCTTGAGTATATGATTATTAATTATTTTTTTCTTTTTCTTTTCCTTGGTGTTTAGATTCCTCCCTCTTCTGAAATAATAATTACAAGTAACTTTATTCTGTTTAACATTCTCACTGAAGGAATTACGAACAAACCTGGGCTAATGGCTTCCTTCATTTCCCTTCTAATTTCACTAATCTATAAAAGTTAAAAATCTGATACAATTGACCCAGAATATCCATTTGTGTTTACAACTTGCTTTTGCAAGGCTATCAGGATAAAGTTTAGAAAGAATTAATTCACCTTTCAAGTGCAATATCAACAGCTATAAAAGCTATTAACATTTAAATGTTCTAATTTTTAAATAAAACTATTAACATTTAAATATTCAAATTTTTAAAATTATTATCAAAATACAAAGACTGCATAAGATTTTTTAATTTCATTTTGTTTATTACTATTTACTAACTGCTTTGATGAATTACAGCTATTTTTAATGTTCTATGAGTTGTACAGGCTCATTTGCAACATACAAATAAGAAAAAAAAATCAGAGTTAACGTTTTTCAATATTTAAATTTAGCAGATTTCAAGTATTAAATATCATTCTTCATACATATTTTAAATCCATGCAAGAACTCTTAATATTTCAATCTCAAATAAATGAGCCTTTGACATAAAATGTTAGCTAGAATCATACAACTATGACTGTACCCTGCTGGGTACTTACTCTAACCCATGTGCCAATTCTTTTGAGGATTAAAATAAATCATGAGTATTAATAATATGCATATTTGCACTTGGGACATTTAAAAGGCAGTATGTTAGCCATTAGACCACAGACAAGGATATTTTTTGAGCCTGTTTTTAAATCTCATTATGGGGAAAAATGATACACAATTTTAAGTTATTTTTATCATTGAAAATTATATCTGTCATGTCACTATACTAAATGAAGCCAAGCATAATTCAATTTAATAATATTCCTAAGCAAGTTTTTCAAATGCATATCAAAATCTTAATGTTTTACATTACTATATTTAATTTTCATTGTGTGTAAATGTATAAAATAGTTCCAATTAATAGAATTCTAGATAATATACTGTCTATCTTCATTTCTATCTAGCCACCGTATTATAGATGTACATATCAAAAATAAGGAAATTAAATATGACATATGACATTCATACAGAGTATAAAAATACCATTTTGCAAGAGCTATATTGAAACCTCCTTAATGTGTCATTTTCTTATATTCACATTTTCCAAATTAAGAAGCAGCATGTTAAGCATAAATCTGAATGTATGAACTGCCTTTGGGAATAAAATAAATTCTGGGTGACTAAGTTGTTTTAAAAATAACTTTGCCTTCATTATTTTAAATAATATTAAAAAAAATCTTAACTCCAGCTCACCATAGTACTTTGAGCCTAATAAATTCAAGTGTCACCAAAAAGAAGTTAGGTTATCACAAAACATTTATATTAAACCATTTCATTTTTTAGATAATTTTCTTACTAATCCTCTGCCAAAATCTGAGGGAAAAAAATGGAATCTTTTCTCTGCATAATTTTCTCCCTGCAGACTGCCATTGCCAGCAACATTAGGTTAATAATAGTAGCTCTGACTCTGAGAATGTTACTAGGATTAGGTAGCAGGGAGCTTGGGGTTAACACAGAGGTCATTTAGTGTCATTTTGCTCAACAGATCTATAATCTTTTGTTGAATCTGTATTCCTTGGAGTTTGACAAATCTAATGTCTTCCCTGAGATTTCTGAAAGTTTACATTCCCAAACTTGACTCTGAGCTCCTACTGTAATACTAGCTCATCTTAGAGTAACCTTTTCAACTTATGTGTGCTACTTTGGTTCTACCTTGCACCAATTCAAATATGAAAACCAACTCAATTCCTTAATTTCTACAAGATTCACCTAATTTATACTTGTGTCTAGCAAACTCTATTAAAGATCTGAGATATTGGAAATATTTATGTCACAATGTCAAAGAGTAGAGAAACTCTTATAGGAAAAAAAGGCAGAGACTCTCTGATATCAAACAAATGCAAAATGAGTGTAAATAGAATCTTTGGGTTGTGCTGACTGTGGTAAATACAAGGACAGATAAAACAATGTGGCCATGAGTTAAGGGCACTGTGACCACTTCTGTGAAGCAACCCATCCCTTCAGAGGCCCCAGAAGCTGTTGGTTTCAGACATGGGTAGTCTGGCTCCACACCTAGCTTGCCCTGCTAGCCGCCAGGTGCAGCCTGAAATAGATAAGCTGGAGCTGGCCACTTGCATTCTCCTTGAAAAGAGAAAAAAAAAGTAAAAAGGCCACTATTGTAAACCGGCCAGGAGTTTTATATGATTTTCACTTTAAAAACCAGGAAGTCACTCACTACTACTGCTTCCCTTAATTGGAGTAGTGGTCCTGACGTGTCAGTCTGTTTTCTTTCTCTTTCTTCTCTTTCCCCCAAATTAACTTCTTTTTCTACTCCAGTGTCTGGTGGTCTCCCTATGCGTTGATAACCGGACCTCACAACAACAGAAGCATAAACAGTGTGAAATTTAATATTGAGCTTTGTTATTTGCCAAATACTTCCTTATCCTCTATTCCTCTCCTCTTCTCCTTCTACTACTTATTCTCTAATTGTATAAATCAATAACTTGAGCCCCAGTCTCCCACCATGATGTTTAATCCTCTATTGTGCCTTTCTCTTCTTTTTACAAGGGAGTAAAATATAAATAGCTCACATTTTTTTTTTAAGCAGACTAACTCAAGTTCCTCTTAAGGGTGCTGCCTTCCACAGTTTCTAACAAAACCAACATCAAAAGGGCATTTTTTAGGATTTAAAGGTGTTTCTTGGTTTAAAGGCTCCCATTAAAATTCAAAATTACCTTGTATGGTAAAACCTAAAGTTCTTATAGTCCCCTGTTGAAAGAATATGGTGGGGAATAAATTCTCTGGAGATGACTTCAGGCAATTAGGCCTATGAAAGAATGATAGTACCACAGGGAGTTGGAGACAGAAGCCAAGGAAGTGTGTACGAAGTAATCAAGGTTCACAAACTCTGGATGTGCTTGGTATATTCATTCATTTGAGTTAAATATTTGTACTGCTCCCTTTATATGCCCAACCACAGTAGGGAAAACTAATTATTAAAATTGTCCTTTAATGTTCTAATGAACTATACAGAAATTTGCTGAGATATATAATATATTTTTTATATTTACAATTAGGTACTCCCCAAAATAGGTAAGTCAATTTTCACTCCCAATCATGAAAGTGTACAAGACCCCAGAAATAAACTACTTCCATAAATAACAGAAGAGTAGAAAAACTATAGAAAATAAGAACTATTTTCAGGTATTAGACTGTGGGTAGCACAGTGCTGTGATAACAGAGAAAGAGAAAACAAGTGAGATAAGCCCTATAACTGTACTTTCTACATTGAGGTGATTATCAGACAGTGGCAAAGGCAGAGGGAATCCAAAAGAGCCTCAAGAAAGAACCTAGGGGCTGGGGTTGTGGCTCAGTGGTAGAGCACTTGCCTGGCATGTGTGAGGCCCTGGGTTCGATTCTCAACACCACATATAAATAAAATAAAGGTCCATTGACAACTAAAAAAATATTAAAAGAAAAAAAGAAAGAACTTAGATTTCAGGGAGGGAGAATTGGCTAAATTTCCAGGGCGGATCTGAGAGACAGTGTATGCAGAGAAAAAGTTCTAGAAGTTTATCTTGAGGAAACATGAAGTCTGTAGCTTCATCGTAACATGTGCATATGGAACGGGAAATCCCATGATGCCAAACTAAAAAAACTTCAAGGGAAGGAGCAATTTGCAGAAAGCTGTAAATGAAAAATTCAAGAGACACATATGGCATGGAATCTTTCAAGTTCCCATTAGCCAGGGTAAAAAGCTTCAGTAAACACAAACAGTATTAATTAAAAACTGTAAAAAAGCCAGACATTAGAATTGGGGCTAATAAATTACTCTAAACTCAACCTAAAGGAGATTTTAAAACAAACTTCAAAATGATGAAAATGATAATCAGTTAACCTTCCTGTCTTTCAGAACATGGTCCAGTACTCTTCACAGGGAAAGCAACAAAATACAGTCATTCAAAGACAGATTAAAAATGTATGGTATTCAACAACAACAACGACAAACACCAACCTAGAAAACCTAGGTACGTAAAGAAGCAAAACTCTGTGGCCAATAACCAGGAAAAAGAAAAAAGAAAAGAAAACAGCAGAACCACACTTAAGCCATGGCAGAGACAACTGAACAAACAGATAAGGATGTTGAAAAGTTTACTTAAAAATGCCACATAAGGCCCTGGGGTTGTGGCTCAGTAGTAGTACACTTTCCCAGCACGTGTGAAGCACTGGGTTTGATTCTCAGCACCACAAATAAATAAATAAAATAAAGGTCTATTGACAATTTTTTTTATTTAAAATATACTCATAAAGTATGAAAATGAAAGAAATAAAAGATATTAAAAGAAAACATCAAAAGATATAAAATAGATTTTTTGAAATAAAACATCACAGAATAAAATTAGTAGCAGAAGAAGCAAAGACCTATCAACCTGAAGACTTAGTAATAAAACTTGCCAAAATGAAATACACAGAGGAAAAAAAGGATTGGTAAAATGAGCAGAGCCTCTGTGATATGTGGAAAAATATGAAAAAGATTTAATACAGAAGGAATTGAAACTGCCAAAAGAAAAAAAGGGATAACACAGAATGAAGAACAAGAAATAATGGTCAGGGTCTAGGGTTGTAGCTCAGTGGTATAAAGCGCTTACCTCGCACATGTGAGGTACTCAGTTCCATCCTCAGCACCACATAAAAATAAATTAATAAAATAAAGGTATTGTGTCCATTTACAACTAAAAAAAAATCTTTAAAGAAATAATGATCAAAATTTAGTGAAAATGATAAATCTACAGATGAAAACATTGAATTAATTTCAAGTAGAAGGAACATAAATATAATCATATCAAAGGTAATTATAATCAAATTTCTAAAAACAGTGATAGAAAAAATGAAAAACAGCAGTGAAAAAAAGACAAATAATTTCAGGTTAAAAAGGAAAGATTGCAAATTCACATCAGAAACTATATGGTATAAATGAAACTTAAATAGTAATCTTTAAAGAACCTAAGCTGACCTGAGGGATGTCTCTCAAATATATACCATGTCACTCAATTCTATATCCAGAAAAAAATCTTTCAGAAATGAAGGCAAGTAGAAAACTAAGACAGACCTACACTATAAGAAACTATGAAGGTACTGGACAAAGGTGCCAAAAACATACAACGAAGAAAAGCTAGCCTCTTCAACAAATGGTGCTGGGGAACTGGAAATCCATATGCAGCAACTGGAAATCCATATCCATATCCTATCTCTCACACTGCCCAAAACTCAACTCAAAAGCACCTGGGAATTAGAAGAGAGACCCTGAACCAAAAGGAAGAAAAAGTAGGCCCAAATCTTCATTATGCTGGCTTAGGACCAGACCTCCTTAATAAGACTCCTAAAGTACAAGAAATGAAAGCAAGAACCAATAAATAGGATGGATTCAAACTAAAAAGCTTTTCCTCAGCAAACAATTAATAATATGAAAAGAGAGCCTACAGGGTGGGAGAAAATCTTTTCCCCAGCACTTCAGATAGAGAGCACTAATCTCCACAATTTATAAAGAACTTTAAAAACTTTACACCAAACATACAAAGAACCCAATCAATAAATGGGCTAAGGAATGGGAAGACACTTCATAGAAGATATACAAATGATCAACACATACACGAAGAAGTGATCAACATCTCTAGTAATTAGAGAAATGCAAATTAAAATCACCCTACAATTTCATCTCACTCCAATTAGAATGACTATTATCAAGAATATAAGTAATAATAGGTGTTGGCAAGTATGTGGGGAAAAAGACACACTTATACATTGCTGGTGGGGTTGCAAATTGGTGCAGCCACTCTGGAAAGCAGTCTGGACATTCCTCAGAAAACTTGGAATGGACCCACCATTTGACCCAGTTATCCTACTCCCTGGTTTATACCCAAAGGACATAAATTGGCATACTACAGTAATGCAGCTACATCAATGTTTATAGAAGTTCAATTCACAATAGCTAGATTGTGGAACCATCTTAGATGCCCTTAAATAGATAAATGAATAAAGAAACTGTGGTATATATACAAAATTGAATATTATTCAGCCATAAAGAAGAATGAAATTATGGCATTTGCAAGTAAATGGATGGAGTTGGAGAATATCATGCTAAGTGAAATAAGACAATTCCAAAAAACCAAAGGCTGAATGTTTTCTCTTATAAGTAGACACTGATTCATAATGGGGGAGTATTTAAGGGAAGAATGGAGGAGTGTTGGATTGTATAGAGGAAAATGAGGGAGGGGAGGGGACGGGGGAAGGAAAGATAGTGGAGTGGACAAATAACATTATCTATGTACGTTATGATTACATGAATGGTGTGAATCTACATCATGTACAACCATAGAAATGAAAACTTGTACCATATTTGTGTAATGAATCAAAATGCATTCTGTAAAAATAAAAATAGGAAAAAAAAGAAACTAAAAATGAAGTTTTTCATGAAAAAGGAAAATGACACTAAGAAGAAATGTATTGAAAAAAGGATGAAGAATCTTAGTACTTGTAAATATGTGGGCAAATATTAACATTTATATTTTATACCTTATTTAATCTCTTTAAAATATGTGGAATACACTCTTTGTTGTTCCCATGTAGCCACAGTATGTACAGAACAGGTGTGTATACCTCACACACTGCTCATTCTTCATGGCCTCTGTTGGTGGTCTTCATTGCCCCCAGAGTCTCTTGTTATCAGTATTTCAGAAGTTCTTGAAATGACATCTCCTGGAAGCACCAGCTATGCCCTTCAGCAAGAATTGGTGGTTGATGCCAGAATCACCTTGCAGAAAAAATATGAATCTTGTGACCCATCATCCAATGGCTTGTATGAATTCATCAAAAATTAAAATATGCAATCTGAAATTTACATAAGCAATAATTCAAAGTAGAAACAGCAACAATAGTAATGTATTGTGAACTTTATAATCAGTGAAAATTTAAAATATATGACAACAGAATTTAAAAATAGGGTGGAGAAGATAGGCACAGTGACACATGCCTGTAATCCCAGAGGATCAGGAGACTGAGGCAGGATCACAAGCTCAAGGCCAGCCTCAATAATTTATCAAGACTCTCAGCAACTTAGTGAGCAACTTTATCTCAAAATTTTCAAAAGACTAGAAACATAACTCAGTGGTAAAGCACTCCTAGGTTCAATCCTTAGTGCTAAACATAAACAATAAAATTGAAATAAAAGTAGGGTGACTATCAAAGTTTACAGTTGTAAGATTCATGTTTTATATAAATGATCACATTTGAAGATAGGGTACAAAAGTTAAAAGTTCCTATTGTAAACCCTATAGTAACCACTAAGAAAAACAAAATAATATTAGTAATATACTAAGAGTGGGGATAAGATGTCATAATAAAAATGTACACTCCGCCAAAAGATGAAAAATAAAGGAAATGTTTGCAAAACAAATGCTGCAAATAAAATATTAACATCATGGTAGAATTAACTCTAAGTCATAGATAATCATATTAATTTTGGATGTTCAAAATACATCAAAAGGCAGAAAACATCAGATTTAATGAAAAAGCAAGACAACTACCTGCTATGTATTAGTGCATATTCTGTTACTATAACAAAATAAAGAGGTTTATTTAGCTCACAGTTTGGGGGGCTAAAAGTTCAAAAAGCATAGTGCTATCTCTAGTGAGATCCCCTTTAGCTATGTCACATCATGACAGATGGCATCAGTGTGGGAGCCATTATGAGAGTAAGAAATCACATGGTTAACATAACAAGCCAAAGAATGAGAATGAGACAGGATTGCTCTCTTATAGTAACCCTCTCACAAGAACTAAAAGGGTCTCCTAAGAGATATAGTAATCCCTTCCAACAGCAGTGCCCTCAATGGCCTACCTGGTTCCCTGTAGGCCACACCTCTTAAGCAATCTACCACCTCCCACAACTGCCACTCTGGAGATCAAGCATCCAATACATGAACTAGTGGGGGATACCTTCAAACAATATCCAAACCACAGCATGTTAACTACAAGAAATTCACCTTAAATATTTAAGCATAGGTTAAAATAAAGGGAAAAATTGATTATGTAAATACTAATTATATGAAAGCGGAAATTTCTCCTTAATAGAACACTAGACAGACTTCATAACAAGAAATACTACTACAACTAGAGTATGAGCTGCATAATGTTTTTAGAATATATTTTACATATGTATATATTATATATTTAAGAATATATAAAAATACTAAAAATACAGAATAGCAGTTTCAAAACACATGAAATAAAATATGAAAGAACTACTGAAGATGTATATAGAACAATAATTGTGTTCAAACATGATTGTGCTTGAATATGTCTATACTTGATGTTTTCTACACGTCTATACTTGATGTTTCAATTGGTATAGCAAAGAGCAAAAAAATGGATAGAGATATACAAGTCCTAAAAAGCACCAAGAATGAACTTGGCCTAATTGGCCCAGAGAACATTCATTCTGTCCAACTGCAGAATATAATATCTTTTCAAATGCATGTGGAATTTTCATCAATATAGACCATATGTTGACCCATAAAACAAGTTTCAGTAAATTTAAAAGGAACAAAATCACCCAAACTATGTTCTCTGATCATAAGCAATTAAATTGATGAATAAAACAGAATATGATCTAGAAAATCTCCAAATATGTGGATTTAACAGAATTTTGAATAATAAAATGCACATAAAATTATAAAATATTTTGAAAAGTATTAAAATGAAAACACAATATAGTACTGAATTTAGGGAATAAAGTTATGGACTAATATAATCTTCTGTATGAAGAAGCTATTATAAAGAAGCAAATTTAACTCAAGTTAATTAGAAGAAAAAATATAATAAAAATCCAAGCACCAAACAGTTAAACCTAAAACATTAAAGTAATAGAGAAAATCAATCCAAAATTGTGTTCTTTGAAAAGCACAATTAGCCAAGGACAGCAACACATGCCTGTAATCCCAGTGGCTTGTAAGCTAAAACAGGAAGATCACAAGTTCAAGGCCAGCCTCAGCAATTTAGTGAGGCCCTAAGCAACTTAGTGAGCTCCTGTCTCAAAATAAAAGAAAAATAAAAAAGCCCTGGGTTGTAGCTCAATGGTAAAGCACCTCTGGGTTCTCCAGAACCAAAAAATAAATAAAAATAAATAAAAAACTGTAAGCAACAAGATAGACTGATCAAGAAAAGACGGTGAGGATTAGAAGATGAATAACTAATTACCAATATCAGGAACAAAAGAAGGGACATCACTAGAAATTCTCCAGAAATTAAAGGGGCTTTAAGGGAATATTATGAGCAACTTTATGAATATTAACAAGACAGTTGAGATGAAATGCCATGTGCTTCTCTTCAATTAATCACATCAAGATTTTGGAATATTCTGACTGGTCAGAGTTTGGATACAAATTTACCTTTGAACTGACAGTTCAAATTCACCCAGTCATATAGGCTATTAATGAGAGAGTGGTACAGAGTAAGCAAAGAAAATGAATGCCTACTGTGGTCCACGTTTAACCTCACTACTCCATCTTTGGCATCTGTGCATTACCTAGTTCCTGTTCTATAGTTGATTTTCCTATATCTGAAGGTCATATTCTTTAGGTCTTAGGTAGGATATAGGTAATCAGAAAATGAAATGCCTTGCCTGGATTATATCCCATCTTTTTCTTTTTGCTAGCAAAGATGATTTGACACTTTCTTTCTTTTTTCTTTTTTTCTTTCTTTCTTTTTTGTTTGTTTTTTGCTTTGGGAACAAAAATATCATAATCATCAGTATGCTCTTGAGAAAGCTGAACTCCAGTTGGTGACAAACACTCTTTCCTTGGCAAACTCTGCCACTCAAGGCTGTATCCCTCAGATGACCACCCCATACTCCTTAACATGCCTGCCCAAGAAACTCAGTGCTGCGAAAATAATTTAATGCTTGTTTCAATTGAGATGGACTATAGGCCCTTGATCTTCCTTTTCTTACAGACTCCCCTTTCCACTTTAGAAAACTTAATTGCAAAAACTTTCTTTGTAACTTTGAGTTGTAATCATCAGGGAAGATAATGCTTCAGTCTCCCAGTCTCTGTGAAAGGGCAGGAGCACAGCTAGGAAGCACCAGTTGGCAAACACAGATAACCCAATCCCATTTCCAACCTCCTTCACCTCCAGTGTCCTTCTGCACTTTTCTTTAGCACAACCCAGCACTTCAGAAGGCTCCCACCTTTTGTTTCAGCAGAACTGAGCTCCACTAATACTTAAGTCTCTCTCCTATTTCTGTAGCCTGAATAAAATCTGCCTCACTGCCTTTAACAAACTTCTAGCTCTGCTTCTGACAGTGGCCAAATTTCCTCTTCTCATAGACAACATTACCTTCTACTTCACCAAGAAAATTAAAATGATCAGTGATGAATCTCCCTTAGCTTTCCACTTTCCAACCAACATTGTCCACATTGCTATACAGTTTGCTTTCTCTCCAGTGATTTCAGAAGTAGTATCTCTCCTGTCCAAGATCAACACATTTACATCACTCTTATTCCTCACCCCATGCCCCACATGGGCGAGGGAAAGGGTTCCTGTCAGAGGGATGGGCTGGCTGTAAATTAATTGCTAAGGAAGTTATTTAATAGAAAAAAACCACAGGAGACAACTATCTTTTGAATCAGGGGACTTGACAGGCTGAGACATACCAAAGGGTCTGGCTCTAACAAAATGGAGGAGCCCACCTTTCCTTTATTTATAGCAGTACAGGTCAAAGGGGGACTGGGAAGAGCTTCTTCTGTGAGAAACAGGATGGGCTGGTGTGGGGGGGCCTGTCTGCCATGTCCCGCGTGGAGGAGAAAAGGGTTAACTACTGGAGGATGGTGTTGGCTGTATATCACTCAATTACCCCAAAATTATCTACTCAATAAACATACAAGAACCAATATTCTTTTTAAATGAGAAGGGGCATGACAGGTCTGGCCGTTCCAGCTCTGGCCTCTTACAACAACAACACACTGAACTCTCTTTTATTTATATAAACAGGTAAAAGGGGGCCAAGACCAGGAGGAGCTTCTTCTGTGATGGACAGGATAGGGTGGAGTTAGGGGAGCCATTCATAAGGGAAAATTCCAGAAGCAGACAGGGAATCACTCCCACATAGCCCCACACACTTGCCAGCAGTTCCTAGAAGCCAGGCCTCTGCCTCCCATGGTTCAACTTAGTCTGATTCTCCTAAATAAGAATGGCTTCCCACAGATGGAGTTAAACAAGCCATTTTGCTCTAACAGGTCAGGGTCATCCTAGCAGGGCCTGCAAATTCTGGTGGCGAGCCACTGCATGGAAACCACATACATCAGGCAATCTGGAACAATCTCTCATGACTGTCAGTTCCTGAGAGCCAGATTTCTGTGTCTGATGGCTTGACTAAGCCTGGTTTTATTTGCTCATCATGGATGGCACCCTGCACTTATTCATTTCATTTTCCCTTGGCTGGGACCTACCTTTATCAATTCTCCCTTTCTGATATCACATCTCCTTTAAACTGACTTCTCAGCCTATCAGTATACCCAGACTCATTCTGAAAAGATTTTAAATTCTCTCCCCCATCCTACACTCTTCTTCTATTTCCATGTGATTTCTCTTTTTCTCTTCTTATTCTGATTCTTCAGTTATCTCTATTCTTTGACTCCTACTTTTTAATATCCAACTATTTTCCTCTCCATTGAAATGCAGCCTATCAACAAATCTCATGGAATTTTTCTAATTATTCATGGCTTCCTTAATGCTGATCCAAAGGGAAACTTTTCATTCCCATCGTACTGGGCCTTGGTGCTTCATTTTAATATGCCAACCACTGGTGCATTCCTAATATGTTCATTTACTCTTGATCTTGGGCTACACTCTTGGACTTCATTTTCAATCACCTTAATGGACTTCTCTTTCTCCACATACACATATTATTGTCTTCAGGCTTCTAATTTTGGTTCTCTTCTCATATGCGATCCCTCCATGAGCAACATCACTGATCTCATGAAGCCATTTGCTTATTGTAAAAAATAAATGAACCACAGTCAAATAAAAAAGAGTACCCCCTAAAGAGTAAACTAGATCTATCAAATAACTGGTCCAATTCATTTTTTTAAAGAAATATTTAGATGACAGGAGAAAAATACTCAATTTTGAAACATCTAAAGGGCATGGGACATCAAGTCAGACAATTCTTCAATCATTGTGAGTTTGTGACTCAGAATCAGTTGATAAGATTGTCTCCACTTGGCAATGCTTTCCATCCTCCTGCTCTATGGGAATGAGACCCTCCATTTTTCACAGTGTCAAAGGACTTTATTGAAACCTTCACATTTTGCAAATCCAAGTTTGATACTCACTCATGTTTAGAATATTAGAATGGACACTGAAATAAAAAGAGGTATTAACACAGCAAGAGTCAGTATCTTAACTGACATTCTACCCTTATTCTGTCTAATATATAACGATCTTCCCCTTGTGGTCCAGAAATCCTTCAGACTCAGCTCTTATCACAGTCAACAGGCAGGGAGCAGTACCCCTCTGTGCAAAGCTTGATGTCATAATATTACCATGGCAACAATAACCCTGAAGAAAGGAGATGTAAATTTTGTACTGAAAATTAATCAGCTGCAGTGGCAATCTTTTTACTGTCTCTGGCAATTACTGCAAATCCCAATAAGACCCCTGACAATGCTCTAGTCCATTTTCAGTAAATAAAACCACTGGTCTATGTTAAGAAAACCCAAACCAAAATCATAAACTTTTTATTCCTGGGCCCACTTTATGGGAAATATTCATTTATCAAAAATGTCGTAGTTTTTATTTAATTGCATAAAGTAGGTAATCTTTTTACATACTGGTTCTTAGCTAATGTGTCTTATTTTTGCCTGGACTTCTTTGTCTATTAGTTGCCTATTTGTTTAGTAAAGATGTACCTTGAAAAATAGAATGTAAAATAAGAGTGCATAATAAGAAAATCCACCTATTACATTTTTAGAAGGAAAAATGTGTGTTTTTCAGCTTCACAGGTGGATGGGGACCTCAAGACCCAGCTGGAAGGAACAGTTCATTTCATTGGGAGATGACAGGCTATAGAGGGAAAAGTTCAGACTATGGAGTCAAATAAACTGGTATTTCAATTCTTGCTGCACTGATTGATAATTATAAAATGGTTAGGTCTTTAAATACTTTACAGTCCCATTTTCTAAATGTAAAATAGAAACCAATAATATCCCAATATTTCAACAGGCTTATCACTAGAGATAATGTTTGAATTGTTTGTCACACAGTAGGTGATCAAAAGAGGCAAATGAAAGCAAACCATCACTGTTTATGAGACCTTCTGTGTATTATTTACAATTCTGTGGCTCCTGTACTTTGCAGTATTCAAGACTCACAGACGGTTTTGAGTTGGACTAGCCCTGTGGGCATGTGCTTATGCTTAGCACTCTGGATCCTGATAAGCAAAATCATGTTCACCTGAGCATGCGTAGGTTATGCTCTTCCCTCATCAGAAAATTATCAAGACTTTTAAGAGTTACTGACAATTTATATTAATGTGCAAATGTTCTGCTTTTGTTGTCTATATGTTGTGGTGTACATTTGCATGCATTGTGAAATAGGATCTCTCTGTTGTTGCCAGTAATCCCAGCTCCACACCCATTAATGTGCAAATGTTTCAACAAACTCTTCCAAAGAACAGAAAGTGGGAAATTTCCATTAATTGTTTTATTAGGGTAGCAAAATTACCAAAAATTAGAAATAAAAACACTATGAGAATGGAAAATTATAGGTCAATCTCTCTTCAAAAACACTGCATATATCCTAAAAAAGAGGTTAATAAGCCAAATTAAAATATATTAAAACATAGTTCATCATTATTAAGTTGAAAGTAGAGTAAGGGATTTAAGAACATTTACTGTAAAGTCCCACATGGTGGTACCTGTAATCTCAGTGGCTCAGGAGGCTGAGGCAAGAGGATTATAAATTTGAGAGCAGCCTCAGCAACTTAGTGAGACCCTATCTCAAAATAAAAATTTAAAAGGGCCAGGGGTATAGCTCTTCGTAGAGCACCCGTGGGTTCAATCCCCATTAACACACATACAAACAGCAACAAAGATATTTAATATCAGAAAATTAATTGGTGTAATATCTACATTAAATCTGAAGAAGAAAACCATACAAGCACTTCATTAGATGAGTTAAAGTATTCAGGAAAATTGGACATCTATTCATATTAAAAATTAAGTCTAAAAATAAATTTACTTATCCTGACAAAAGCACACTTATAAAAACTTAGAGTGACCATAACAATAATTTTTAAATTTTTTTTAAAAAATCAATATGAGACAAATATTCTATCAAATTTTTCATTTTAAGATAGTTTTCCAAAAATAACAAGAGAATGAGGCGCTGTCCACCACAACACTACCTGCCACCACTGCCTCATCTTCTAGCCCAGCCACCTCTATTTGGGGACACTTGCCAGGGTCTGAAAGTCCATTATCAAGGTGCCTGCAGGTTTGGTGACACCTGGGGTCTTCCTGCTCAGTGCTCTGGTGGCCATCATCTTGCTGCAGAGGTGGGAAAGAGTTGGGCTCTCTCAATTCCATGAGTTTTGAAGTGCAGAGGGACAGACAGGGCTGACTGCAGTGGGCTGGAAGGTTGGAGGAGAGTGTGAGGGCATTTTGCTCTCAGTTTACCCAGCCAGCTGGTCCAGCACCCACCGGGTTCCTGAGGCCCACTCAGGCCAGCACTCACTGGACCCTGGCACTAGCACAGTCCCTGACACCAGCCTAGTCTCCAATTCCCTCTCCAGTCTGGCATACACCAATCCTCTGGTCCTGCCAAGTCTGGCATCAGTCTGGCACTCAACAAGGTCCTCCAGCTCCCCAATCCCCAGTCTCCCAACTCAGCCCAGTCACTCATAGCTACATGGCCAGCCCACAGCTCTCAGCACCTGGTCCTGATCCACCCAATACAGAACAGCTCTCCAAGATAGGCAACGGGTCCCAGCACTCAGCCCTCTGGACCGCCTGGGAAAGAAGTGCCTTACATTTTAAAAGGAGCTATTTGGTTTAAGGGTGTATATTGTTTGCATTGCGTGTGCTGTTAATATTGATCTCCTTTTTAACAGTAAAGTCCTGGAAATTTTTAGGGACACTATAAGTCTACAGGGTAGAAACTGTACTATCTCAGATCCACACTGTTAGAGGGGAAGACACAGGAAGAACATGAGAAAACAAGGGAACAAAGTGCCCAAACAAACTAAGATGCTCCAATAATAGAATCCACTGACAACACAGTAGAAGAAATGTCAGAGAAGGACTTCAGAATGAACTTAGTTAAACTGATCCACAACATACAGGATGATGTAAAGAGTGAAATCTGAGATACATTTCAGGACACTTCAATAAAGATAGAGATTATGAAAAGAAAACAAGCAAGAATCCTTGAAATGAAGGAGTCAATAAATTCAATGGAAAGAATCACCAATAGACCATACCACTTGGAAGACAGAACCTCAGGCAATGAAGACAAAATACATAATCTTGAAAATAAAGTTGAACAAAATGATAAATAAAAAAAAAAGTTGACCAAACAGAAAAGATGGTAAGAAACCATGAGCCAAACTGCTAAGAATTATAGGATAACATGAAAAGACCAAGTTTAAGATTTATTGGGATAAAGGTAGGTACACAGACACAACCCAAAGGAATTCACAACCTTTTCAATGACATAATATCAGAAAATTTCCCAAACCTGAAGAATAAAATGGAAAATCAAATACAAAAGGCTTACTGGATCCCAACTGTACAAAATTACAACAGACACACACCAAGATACATTATAATGAAAATGCCTAGCACACAGAATAAGGATAGAATGTTAAAGGCCACAGGACAAAAGTATCACATTACATACAGGGAAATCAATTCAGATCTCAGCTAATTTCTCAACCCAGACCCTCAAAGTTAGAAGGTACTGAAACAACACATAACAACCTCTGAAAGAAAATGGATGCCAACCAAGAATCCTATATCTAGCAAAACTAAGCTTCAGATTTGAGAATGAAATAAAAATTGTCCATGATAAACAAAAGTTAAAAGAATTCACAACTAGAAAGCCTGCACTTCAGAACATTCTCAGCAAAATATTCCATGAGAAGGCAATGAAAAAAAAAAAAAGTGAAAACCAGCAAAGGTAGAAACTACACTAAAGGAAAAGACAATCAAAGGGAAAATAATTCAAATTAAAAACTGGATTCTTAATAAAAGACATTCTAATTGGGGTAAGATGAAATCTTAAGGTAGTTTTGATTTGCATTTCTCTTATAACGAGGGATGTTGAACATTTTTTCATAAATCTGTTGATTACTTGAAGATCATCCTTTGTAAAGTGTCTGTTCATTTCCTTGGCCCATTTATTGATTGGGTTATAAGTGTTCTTGGTGTAGAAATTTTTGAGTACTTTGTAGATTCTGGAGAATAGTGCTCTATGTGATGTGTGTGTGGCAAAGATTTTCTCCCACTCTGAAGGCTCTCTCTTCATATTCCTGATTGTTTCCATTGCTGAGAAAAAGCTTTTTAGTTTGACTCTATCCCAGTCATTGATTCCTGCTTTTATTTCTTGCACTTTGGGAGTCATGTTAAGGAAATCTGGTCCTAGGCCAACATGATGAAGATTTGGACCTATTTTCTCTTCTATTAGGTGCAGGGTCTCTGGTCTAATTCCTAGGTCCTTGATCCATTTTGAGTTGAGTTTGTACAGGGTGAGAGATATGGGTTTCATTTCATTTTGCTGCATATGGATTTCCAGTTTTCCCAGCACCAATTGTTGAAGAGGCTATCTTTTCTCCATTGTATGTTTTTGGCTTCTTTGTCAAGTATGAGATACCTGTATTTATGTGGATTTGTCTCTGTGTCTTCTATTCTGTACCATTGATCTACCTGTCTATTTTGGTGCCAATACCATGCTGCTTTGTTACTATTGCTCTGTAGGATATTTGAAGGTCTGGTATTGTGATACCCCCTGCTTCGCTCTTCTTGCTAAGAATTGTTTTGGCTCTTCTGGGTCTCTTATTCCTCCAAATGAATTTCATGATTGCTTGCTCTAATTCTATAAGGTCCGTCATTGGGATTTTAATTGGAATTGCATTGAATTTGTATAGTGCTTTTGGTAGTATGGCCATTTTGACTATATTAATTCTGCCTATCCAAGAACATGGGAGATCTTTCCATCTTCTTAGACTCTCTTTAATTTCATTCTTTAGTGTCCTGTAGTTCTCATTTTAGAGGTCTTTCACCTCTTTTGTTAGATTGATTCCCAAGTATTTTATTTTATGTATTTTATTAAGAATACAGGCAACAACAGGTGTTGGCGAGGATGTGGGGAAAAGGGTACACTCATACATTGCTGGTGGGATTGCAAGTTGTTGCAGCCACTCTGGAAAGCAGTGTGGAGATTCCTTAGAAAACTTGGAATGGATCCACCATTTGACCCAGCTATTCCACTCCTTGGTCTATACCCAAAGGACTTAAAATCAGATTACTACAGTGATGCAGCCACATCAATGTTCATAGCTGCCCATTTCACAATAGCTAGATTATGGAACCAACCTAGATGCCCTTCAATAGATGAATGGATAAAGAAACTGTGGTATATATACACAATGGAATATTACTCAGCCATAAAGAAGAATAAAATTATGGCATGTGCAGGTAAATGGATGATGTTGGAGACTGTTATGCTAAGTGAGATTAGCCAATTCCAAAAATCCAAGGGCTGAATGATCTCTCTGATAAGTGAATGACAATGCATAATGTGGGGTGGAAGGGTGGCAAGAATGGAGGAAGGATGGACAGCATAGAGGGAAGAGAGGGGTGGGGTCAGGGTGTGGGGGGGTAATAATTACAGAATGTGTGACAGACATCATTGCCCTGTGTACATGTATGAATGCACAGATGGTGTGACTCTACTTTGTGTACAACCAGAGAAACAATAGCTGTACTCCATTTGTGTTTAATGAATCAAAATTAAATAAATAAAAAAATAAATAAATAAATAAATAAATAAATTTAAAAACTGGAAATAAACCAACATAAATAGGAATACAAATAATATCTCAAAAATAAACCTGAATGTTAATGGCCTAAACTCATCAGTCAAAAGACAAAGACTAGCAGATTGGATTAAAAAACAAGATGCAGTAATATGCTGTCTCCAAAAGACTCAACTCATAGGCAAAGACAACCACAGACTGAAGGTGAAAGAATGGGAAAAAACACATTACTTACATGGACCACATAAACAAGAAGGGGTTTCCTTTCTGATATCAGATAAAGTGGACTTCAAGCCAAAGTTAATCAGAAGGGACAAAGAAGGAAATTTCATACTGCTTAAGAGAATAATACATCAACAAGACATAACAATCATAAATATGCCCCCAAACAATGGAGTATCTATGTACATCAGACAAACAATTCTCGAATTCAAGAATCAAATAGACCACAACACAATGTTACTGGGTGACTTTCTACTCTCTCACTACTGGACAGATCTTCCAAACAAAAACTAAACAAAGAAACTATAGAATGAAATAATATAATCAATAATTTGAACTTAATGGGCACGTATAGAATATTTCATCCATCAACAAAGAAATACATGTTCTTCTGAGCATCACATGGATCCTTCTCTAAAATACACCATATCTTATACCATAAAGCAACTCTTAGCAAATACAAAAAAAATAGAGATACTACCCTGCTTTCTATCAGATCATAATGGAATGAAATTAGAAATCAATGATAAAATAAAAAATATTAATTATTCCGACACCTGGAAACTAATATACTATTGAATGACAAATGGATAGCAGAAGAAATAAGGGATGAAATAAAAAAAAATACTTGGAGGTAAATAAGAACACCAATAGAACATATCAAAATCTCTGGGACACTTTGAAGGCAGTGCCGAGAGGGAAGTTCATTGCATTGAGCTTTTTCATTAAAAGAATAGAAAGTCAACAAATAAATGACCTACCATTATATCTCAAAGATGAACAAATCAGCATCAAAAGCAGTAGAAGACAGGAAATAATTAAAATCCAAGTTGAAATCAATGAAATTGAAACAAAAGAAATAACCCCCAAAAACTGATAAAGAAAAAAGTTAGTTCCTTGAAAAAAATAAATAAAATCAATAAACCTTGAGTCATGCTAACAAAGAGAAACACAGAAAACCCAAGTTACTAAAGTTCATGATGGAAAAGGAAATCTCACAATGGACACTACTGAAACACAGAAGTTTCTAATTAGAAACTATTTTGAAAATTTATACTCCAATAAAATAGAAAATCTCAAAGACATCAACAATTTTCTACAGACATATGAATTACCTAAACTGAATCAGGAGGACAGATGCAATTTAAGCAATGAAGTAGAATATGCCATCCAAAGCCTACCAACAAAGAAAAGCACAGGACCAGATGGATTCTTAGTCGAGTTCTACAAGACCTTCAAAGAAGAATTAACACCAATACTCCTCAAATTATACCATGAAATAGAAAATGAGGAAACACTTCCAAACTCTGAGGATATTATCACCCTGATACCAAACCAGACAAACACACAACAAGGAAAGAAAACTTCAGACCAATATCCTTGATGAATATAGATGCAAAAAGTGTCAATAAAAGTCTGGCAAATTATATACAAAAATATATTAAAAAGATAGTGCACCATGATCAAGTGGGGTTCATCCCAGGGATGCAAGGTTGGTTCAACATGAGTAAATCAATAAATCAAATTCAGCACATCAATAGACTTAAAGACAAGAATCATTTGATCATCTCAATATATGTAAAAAAATCATTTGACAAAATATGATACCCCTTCATATTCAAAACACTAGAAAAACTAGGGATAGTAGGAACATACTACTCAACATTGTAAAAGCTATCTATGCCAAACTCAAGGCCAACATCATTCTAAATGGAGAAAAATTGAAAGCATTCCCTCTAAAAACTGGAACAAGACAAGGATGCCCTCTATCACCACTTCTATTCAAATAGTCCTGGAAACTCCAGTCACAGCAATCAGACAGATGAAAGAAATTAAAGGCATACAAATAGGAAAAGAAGAACTCAAATGATCACTGCTTCTGATGACATGACTCTATATTTAGAAGATCCAAAAACTTCCACCAAAATTTTCTAGAACTCATACATGAATTCAACAAAGTAGTAGCATAGAAAATCAACACCTATAAATCAAATGCATTCCTATACATTAGTGATGAATCCAATGAAAGAGAAACTAGGAAAAGTACTCCACTCACAATAGCCTCAAAAAAATAAAATAAAATACTTGGGAATCAATCTAACAAAAGAGGTGAAAGACCTCTACAATGAAAACTACAGAACACTAGAGAAAGAAATTTAAGAAGATCTTAGAAGATGAAAAGATTTCCCATGTTCTTGGATAGGCAGAATTAATATTGTCAAAATGGCCAAACGACCAAACACATTATACAGATTTAATGCAATTCCTAATAAAATCCCAATGACATTCTTCATAGAAATAGAAAAAGCAATCATGAAATTCATTTGGAAAAATAAGAGACCCAGAATAGCCAAAACAATCCTTACTAAGAAAAGTGAAGCAAGAGGTATCACAATACCAGACTTCAAACCAGACTATACTTCAGAGTCATAGTAACAAAAATGGCAAGGTATTGGCACAAAAACAAACACATAGACCAATGACACAGCATAGAAGACACAGAAACAAACCCACATAAATATGGTTATCTCATATTAGACAAAGTTAGCTGCCAAAAACATACATTGGATTAAAGGTAGCCTCTTCAACAAATGGTACCGGGAAAACTAGAAATCCAAATGTAGCAAAATGAAATTAAACCCCTATCTTCATCCTGCATAAAACTCAACTCAAAGTCGATCATAGACTTAGGCATAGAACAGAGATTCTACGCTTAATAGAAGAAAAAGTATGCCCAAATTTTCACCATGTCAGCTTAGGATCTAACTTCCTTAACAAGACACCTAAAGCACAAAAAATAAAATCAAGAATCAATAAGAGGGACGGATTCAAACTAAAAAGCTTCTTCTCAGGAAAGGGAATAATCAATAATGTGAAGAGAGAGCATATAGAATGGGAGAAAATCTTTACCACATGCACCTCAGACAGAGCATTAATCTTCAGGAAATATAAAGAATTCAAAAAACTCAACACCAAAAAAAACAAATAGCCCAAACAATAAATGGCCTAAGCAATGGTGTAGACATTTCACAGAAGAAGAAATACAATTGATCAACAAAATATTAAAAAAAGTTGAACATCTCTAGTAATTAGAGAAATGAAAATCAAAACTACTCTAAGATTTCATCTCACTCCAGTCAGAATGGCAATTATCAAGAATTCAAGCAATAATGAATATTGGTGAGAATGTGGGGAAAAGGTACACTCATATATTGCTGACAATTGGTGCAACCATTATGGAAGGCAGTATGGAGATTCCTCAGAAAACTTGGAATGCACCACAATTTGACCCAGCTATTATACTCCTCTGTGTATACACAAAGGACTTGAAATCAGGATACTACAGTGAGGCAGCCACATCAATATTTATAGCAGCTCAATTCACAATAGCTAAACTATGGAAACAACCTAGGTGCCCTTCAACAGATGAATGGATCAAGAAAATGTGGCACATATACACAATGGAATATTACTCAGCCTTAAAGAAGAATGAAATCATGGCATTTGCAGGTAAATGGGTGGAGTTGGAAAATATTATGCTAAGCAAAATAAGCCAATCCCCAAAAAACCTAAAGGCCGAATGTTTTCTATAATAAGTGGATGCTAATTCATAATACAGTGGCAGGTGGAGGCTAGGGAAGAATAGAGGTACTTTGCATTAGGAAGAGGGGAGTGAAGGAAGAGGGGAATATGGGGTAGGAAGGATAGTAGAATGAATTAGACATTATTACTCTATGTGTGTGTGTATATATATATGCATATATGTATATATATATATATACACACATATGATTACACAAATTTTATAAAGAAGTGAATAAGTGGTAAAATAAATTATGTGTGCCAGACAGAAAATAATGAAAATTTTATAAGTATTAAAGACATAAATAATGGATGAATACATTAAATTTCTATATAAGAAGAAAATCAAGATATCATTCCTTCCCAGACTGACCTACAACTTTATCTAATACTTGAAATTCTAACAAGGTTTTTTTAATGGAAAATTATAAACAAATTTTATGGAACAGCAATTTTTTTTTAATTCAAACAACTGATTAAGCCAGGGAATGTCATCAAACAATGTATTGAGATTTATTTAACTAAAATAGTTTAGAGTCAGTAATGTTGCATAAATTTAAAAGTAATGCATTGATTTTTTTAAAGTAGACCAATAAAGCACAGTACAGAGCTCAGAAACTGATCAATATATAAATATATGTAATATCTAACACTTGTGTTATTGCAAATCAGTGGAGGAACTGGTGGCACACCAAATTATAAAAGTATAATTTGATCTCCGTATGACACCATACACAAAAATCATTCCAGTTATATCAAATATGTAAAAGCAAAACAATAAGAGTTTTAGAGGACAACATTGCGTCTGTCTCCTGCTATCTCTTAATGTTGTCTTTGTGCTAGTTTGATACTGACTGACATTGATCATATAAAATAGCAGCTGAAACCACCCCAGCATTTACCTTGGCCAAGGAAAAACCCATGAACTGAATCAAGACCGAGAACAAGTATCGAGTTCATTTTAAGTATCAGGGCAGGTGCTGTCATGCAGTTTAAGAGGTTTATAACACTTAGTACACTACTGAAACCAATTTGGAACCATGGGGTTTTTCAATAAGGCAAAACAGCTCCTGATTTGGTGGGCAGCCATCAAAATGCAGAGCTGGAAAAGGAGAATGACATTTGGTATGCTCCAGCAGCAGATGGGTATTTACTCGATAGTGGAAAAAACTTGCTGCTTTCCACTTGGACTCTGCTCCCGTGGAAGACGATGTATTCTAAATTAGTAAAATATGAGTTGGGGTTGGTGGTGTAGCTCAGTGGTATAGTAGAATGCATACCCGAGGCCCTATGTTCAATCCCCAGTAACAAAAAAGAAAAAAAAAAAAAGGGAAGGAAGAAATAAAGATGCTATTTGTGGTCAACTGGGTCAACATACATAATCTGACTCTCATAACAGGTTTTCTTTAGTTGCACTTTTCCGTTTCTTGATTCATTTTAGCCCCATATAAAGTAACTGATACGTGCATGCAGATATGTTGCATTTTAATTTTCAAATAAACAATATTATGAAGAAGTCAAAATTACAAGAAGGTTGGTTTAAAGATCTAATTGGCTTTTATTTGTGATTCTAGAACAGAGCAACATCTTGTTCTATTAAACAGAATGAGAGTTCCAAATTAACAGAAGCAGAGATTTGGTTTATAGATGTAAAAGAGCTAAGAAATGCTTTTACGCCTATAAACCATACATCAGTTACTTTATGTACAACTAAAATGAATGAAGAAAAGGGAAAATAAATGCTAAAGAAAATCTACTATAGCAGTTAGTGTATGGTGATCACAAATCAGTTTCATTTCTCCTTTCCTCTTCTATTTTTTTATTTTTAGGAAGAAACACAGAACAAAAATAAAAACAGTTTGGTCATCTCAAAGTTACAGTCCTCATAGGGATAAAATAGAAGGAGCTTACTTATTAAACAAAAAACTGGCCCACCTCAAAGCTGACATGGCACTTAGCGTGAATTATGCACCTATTATTTTTCCCAGGCATGGTATCAAATCAGAATGTTTGGTGGCAAAATGTACATAAGAGTTCACAAATTGGTGTGATCTGTTCTACTTGAGGTCTGAAATCTTCAACTCTCAGAGTAAAGGAGAATTAGATAGTTACCAGTCTCACAGCCTAGCCAGTATGAGTCCCTAAGTGTATTTTCAGGATTGGAATGAGAGGTAATGAAGAGGCTCCTGTTTATTCCAGTAACAGATTTCTTGCTTTCTTGCATTAACTTCATAGTGAATACAAATAAAATTTTAAGTCTGTTCATGTATGAATAACTTTGTTAATAATGAATAATATAATAATAGTAACTTTGCTTACTTCATGGGTAAGTTTTCAAAATCTTATTGTTACTGTATATTTAAAAAAATATGAAAAATAACCAGATTTAATAAAAAATAAGATGCCCAAAGCAGTAAAAGATAGGAAATAATTAAGATCAGAAACCAATTCAATTCAATACACAGTAAGATAAACAACAAAAAAATCAATGTTGTTTAAAAATAAATATCAAGATTTGGACCTATTTTTTCTTCTATTAGGTGCAGGGTCTCTGGCCTAATTTCTAGGTCTTTGATCCATTTTGAGTTGAGTTTTGTGCAGGGTGAGAGATAGGGGCTTAGTTTCATTTTGCTGTGCATGGATTTCCGATTTTCCCAGCACTGTTTATTGAAGAGGCTATCTTTTCTCCATTGTATGTTTTTGGAGCCTTTCTCTAGCATGAGAAAAGTGTATTTATGTGGGTTTTGCTCTGTTTTCTCTATTCTATACCATTGATCTACCTGTCTATTTTGGTGCCAATACCATGCTGTTTTTGTTACTATTGCTCTGTAGTACAGTTGAAGGTCTGGTATTGTGATACCTCCTGCTTCGCTCTTCTTCCTAAGAATTGCTTTAGCAATTCTGGGTCTCTTATTCCTCCAAATGAATTTCATGATTGCTTGCTCTATTTCTATGAGGTCCCATTATTGGGATTTTAATTGGAATTGCATTGAATTTGTATAGCACTTTTGGTAGTAAGGTCATTTTGACAATATTAATTCTGCCTATCCAAGAATATGGGAGATCTTTCCATCTTCTAAGATTTTCTTTAATTTCTTTCTTTAACATTCTGTAGTTCTCATTTTAAAGGTCTTTCACCTCTTTTGTTAAATTGATTCCCAAATATTTTTTTTTTGAGGCGATTGTGAATGGGGTAGTTTTCCAACTTCTCTTTCAGAGAACTCATCACTTTTGAATAAAAATGCATTAGATTTATGAGCATTAATCTTATTTCCTGCTACTTTACTGAATTCATTTATGAGTTCCAGAAGTTTCTGGTGGAATTTTTCAGCTCCTCTTCATCATATTGGCCTAGGACCAGACTTCCTTAACATGACTCCCAAAGCACAAGAAATAAAAGCAGGAACCAATAATTGGGATAGATTCAAACTAAAAATCTTTTTCTCATCAAAGAAAACAGTCATCAATGTGAAGAGAGAGCCTTCAGAGTGGGAGAAAATCTTTGCCACACACACAACAGATAGAGCTCTAATCTCCAGAATATATAAAGAACTCAAAAAACTTTACCCCCAAAATAAAAATAACCCAATCAATAAATGGGCTAAGGAAATGAGCAGACACTTCACAGAAGAGGACCTACAAGCAATCAACAGATATATGAAAAAATGTTCAACATCTCTAGTAATAAGAGAAATGCAAATCAAAATTACCCTAAGATATCATCTCACCCCAATTAGAATGTCTATTATCAAGAATACAAGCAACAATTAGGTATTGGCGAGGACGTGGGGGAAAAAGTACTCTCATACATTGCTGGTGGGGTTGCAAATTGGTGCAGCCACTCTGAAAAGCAGTATGGAGATTCCGTTGAAAACTTGGAATGGAACCACCATTTGACCCAGCTATCCCTCTCCTTGGCCTACACCCAAAGGACTTAAAAACAGCATACTATAGTGATGCAGCCACCTCAATGTTTATAGCAGCCCAAATCACTATAGCTAGATTGTGGAACCAACCTAGATGCCCTTCAATAGATGAATGGATAAAGAAGCTGTGGTATATATACACAATGGAATATTATTCAGCCATAAAGAATAATAAAATTATGACATTTGCAGGTAAATGGATGGAATTGGAGAAGATCATATTAAGTGGAATAAGCCAATCGCCAAAAACCAAAGGCTGAATGATCTCTCTTATAAGTGGTTGATGACACATAGTGGTGGTGGGGGGAGGCACAGGAAGAGTGGAGAAGGGATGCATTGTATAGAAGAAAATGAGGGGTGGGGAGGGGGCAGGGAAGGAATGATAATAGAATGAAACAAACACCTATACCCTATGTATATGTATAAATATGTAAATTGTATGATTCTACTTTGTGTACAACCAGAAAAATGATAGTTGTACTGATTTAAGTAGACATTTCTCAAATGAATAAATTACAAATGACCAGCAAACATGAAAAAATGTTCAACATACTTAGTAACCAGGGAAATACAAATCTAAACTCTATTGACTTCATCTCACTCCAGGCAGAATGGCAGCTATCCATACAAATAACAATAATTGCTGGTGAGGATGTGAGGAATAAGGTACATTTTTATATTGCTGGTGGTAATACAATTTGGTATGATCACTTTGGAAAGCAGTATGGAGTTTTCTCAAATGACTAGGACTGAAACCACTATATGACACAGCTATCCTACTCCTTAGTATTTTAAAATCAGGTCAAGTGTGGTAGCTCATGCCTGTAATCCAAGTGAGGAGGCTGAGGCAGGAGGATCTCAAGTTCAAAAGCAGCCTCAGTAACTTATCAAAGCACTGAGAAAATTAGTGAGACCTGTCTCAAAATGAAAAATGAAAAGGACTAGGAATATGGCTCAGTGGTTAAGTGCTCTTGGGTTCAATCCCTGGGGGGCGGGAATTAAAATCAGCATACTGTATACCAATGTTGATATGAGCACAATGCATAATAACCAAGTTATGAAACTGGACCAAGTGCCTGTCAACAGATAAATGGATAAAGAAAATTTAATACATACATAGATACATACACACACACACACACACACAATGGAATATATATTCAGCCACAAATAATATTGAAATTATGTCTTTGTTGGTAAATGGATGGAACTGGAGAACATCATGCTAAGTAAAATAAGCCAGACTCAGAAATTTAAGTGTTGATTATTTTCTCTCATATGTGAAAGTTAGAGGAAAAAATGGGAGTAAAAATTAGGAATCTGATAATAATAGAAGGGGGACCAACAGAGCAGAAGAAGAGAATCTAGAGAGAGGGAGGAGGGAAGACTATGGAGAAATATGGAGAACAAAATCTACCAAATTATGCAATATCCACGTATGAGTATACCTGACTCTGACTCTCTCTTTCTCTCTCTCTCTCTCTCTCTCTCTCTCTATATATATATATATATATATGTATATATATTATTTATGTGTATGAAATTATAATGCAGTATTTAAGATATAAGAATATAAAATCAGTAGGGTAGAGCAAGTGGATGGGGGGCGAGTACTGGGAATGAAACTGATCAAATTATGTGTATGTATGAATATGGCATAAAGATTCCAACTATTATGCATAATTATGATGCACCAATAAAAGCAAACCACCACAAAGATGCTATATTTTATTGGTGCCAAGACCTGTCTACTTTCAGACAGTGGAGATGGTGTTAACTCTGTGAGCATAAAGTCAGGAGAAAGGGTACCAGATCACGCAGGTATCCTCAGAGTAAAATCCAAGACCCTAAATCATGCTTATTCAGTTGGAAGATTTGTTTTACTATCTGTTGTTTTCTATTCTAGCAAATATTACCAAATTTCTATACTGTCAAATTTTATTTTGTGAAGCATTGTGTGGTCTTCTCCCATGTTTCCCATTTGTTTTTAATATTAAGAATCCAATATTATTGACAGAAGTTATGTTTTGACTCAGGTCCAGGTACTTCCCCAGTGTCCTGTCCTATTCAACAATTTCCTTACCTTCTGCTGCTCCTGGCACAACCACATCTCATACTTCCTATTGTAGGTATGTCGCTCTTCCTGACTTTCCTGTGGACCTGATACTTCCAGTACCTGGAATGTCTTCTCCCATCTAGGAGACATTTAAAAATATTTTATATTTTGCTCAAAAAGTGATTCATCAAACTTCCTAGAAACTACCCCTTGATATTTTCTTTCCACAGCTTTTCACACTGAATTATCTTACGTCTCTGGTATATTCAGGGACCAGAGGTCCCTTCCTTTCTTCCTACATCTTCCAGGACATGTGTTGGCTGCTCTGCTCTGAAGTAGTTAATCAGCTTCTAAGCCAACTGATTTTGCCCTTTGTGAGAGTCACTGTGTGATATGTAGCCTCCTAAGCCCTAGCAATACAAGGGTGATAGAGTAAGAAGGTGGGAGGCAATAGACGCTTGGAGAAAGAGGCATATCCCAGTAGTTCATCCTGGAGACATGAACCAAAGGCTTAGAGAGCACAGATGCTACAAACCAGAAAGATGATCACCAGCCATACACTGCAGCCAGGAAACAGTCAAGGACATTTCTTGCCAGTGCTAGTTTCCCTTATTTCAGACATATTCACACACTTTATATTCATTCAGGAATGAGGACACAAAAGATCTAAGAGCCAGTAGTATGTTCTCTGGTAGATAACTATCTTCCTGAAGCCTTCTCAGCTAGCCTAGAATATAAGGCAAAGATGTGCATTCCCTATTAAATGCAAGAGACCCTCCACACTACATGCAATCAGCTCCAATAGTTCTCATTACACAGGTCTCTCTCCTTCTGAGCATCTGGAGTAGTCATAATTTTGAAATTTTAAGATCATGACAATTTCTTTCCTTCTTTTTTTTTTTTTTTTTATATACCAGGGACTGAACCCAGGGGCACTTAATCACTGAACAACATCCCCAGTCCTTTTTTATTTTTTATTTTGAGACAGGGTCTCACTAGGTTGCTTACAGTCTTGCTAAACTGCTGAGACTGGCTTTGAACCTGCGATTCCCCTGTCTCAGCCTCCCAAGCTGCTTGGATTACAGGCATGTGCTACCATGTCCAGCCATTTATTTATTTCTTAAAATGCTAGACTGTAAAAGTCACAGGGTAGGGCTATTCTGTTTTCCTAACTTCATATCTTCAGCACCTAATATAATGCCTGCCACGTTAAAATGCTCAATAAATATAAAAGAGAAAACCAGTAATTTGTAACACCACTATCAGATAAGAACACATGGATGAACTGTCTCATGTAATCCTTATGATGACTCTATTTTAAACAAAAGATAACTGGGTCTTTGAGAGCTAGGCAATAGCAGGCCTAAGATTTGAGCCCAGGTCTGCCTTGCCTTGCTGCAGCTGCACTCTTAGCACTTAAGCTGCACCATCTCATAATAAGATCCGTGTTTTTAATGGATGAAGGGGAGAAGGTTGATAGAGTGAGTTTCTAGAAACAGCAGGGGCTGGAAGCAACAGACAGGATGAAGTCATTTTTAGCAAGGCCATCTGACACTGAATGCAGAAGTGCTGAATTCCTGCCATTCTCTACTCCACAATGACAAACTACAATCCTTGAAAATATTCAAAATAAGAAAATTGTTAAAGAAATTATGGCATCCTTATATGATGGAATATTATTTAGTCATTAAAGATTATGTTTTATAAAATCTGGGAAAATATTCAGGATGCATTAAGTAAGAAAGGAAGCCTTAAAATATATTATGATCTTGACTTTGTTAAAGTATATATTGCCTACATTTTAGCAAATGCTGTACACACAGAGGAACACAGAGTTTAGAAGGATATATTCCAAAATGCCAATGATAGTGTTATGAGTAATAGAATTATTGATGACTTTATTTTGCTTTCTACCTTTTGATTTTTTTCTTGTTTTCAATAATTATACATTTCTTAAAATTCTTACAAATATAACTTGTGTTAAGTATATGAATAAAATACAAGAAAGTAAACCAAAATATTAATAGTGATTTTTCTCTGTATGGCAAAATAATATACTATTTATTAATAATCATGCTTTATTTTCAAAATTAAACAAATGAAAAAGGCTTATGAGACTGAAATGAATTAAACTGCCCCAAATTATGCTTTAACAACCTGTTCTTTCCCATTCCACCCAATATAATTCTGCTACCCCAAACGATATCCTGAGGAACTACTCATGACGTGTTTGAAATTTTGTATTAAATTTGGGGTTTGATCATTTATTATACACACACACAAACACACACACACCAAATATGCATTCACCAAAACTATGAACCCTAAAATAAATAAATGGTTTGCTTCCATAGCATTACTAAACATCCCAGAGTCTTTGAAGGCATACTAGATTTATCTTCACAGTTAATGTTTGCCTTTTGGCTGCCTTGGGTGCTGGCTTCACTCCCAGATTAGATGCTGGCTCCTGCTAGGAGTCAACCAACTGCTGAAAATGCAGAGACTTACAGCCAAAAGACTGGAAAGGAAGAGCTTACCAAGTGAGCCAGCCTGTCATCTAGTTAACAGGCTGGATTTGGTGAAGAGAAGCAGAACAGCCCCTGCCAACAATGAAGGGGACTCCAGGGTGACCACAGACATCTGGGGCAAGTAACAGGGAGTTAAACGCAAGACTGTTTCAAACCTGAATCCTGACTGTATCCTACCTGCAGGTCTTTTCATTTGATTAGGTCTCATGAATATCTTACCTTTAATTAGCTCTTCCCATGGTGCTATGTACCTTTTCATATCCTTCGATAATAACTCCCACTATTAGAAGGTAACGAAATTCCTTTCTGCCTTGTTAACTTCCCCAGCAGAACATAAGTGGGCCTATTTGCTCCAAATGTCTATATATAGAGTATAAGACTGAGATGTATAGAGATACCTGAGAAGATTGAGCAGAATGGCTGTCACTGCTACAAATTCTATAGAAATCAGAGCCCCTGGGAAGCCAAAGGGCTTGGCTGAAATATCTAGGTTAACCCTAGATAACCTAGTTTCCCTGTATTCATAGATGTGGGATATTGAATGATAAAGAATAAAAGCATCGAGCAAACAATATGTAGATGTGGGTTTTGAGGAATCAAGGGACAGAGAAGTAATTTGTCCCAAGAATTAGAGGCAATGGTCTGAGGTACAACCCTCCCAAATTCCTATCTCTAAAGACGGGTGGGAAGGAAACCTCTCAGTAGAATCCATGGGCTAATACAAGGATTCTGTTTCAGGAAGGGTTTTCCCCTTCAGCAGGGTCTTCCATTCTGACCTAATACTTTATGCTTATTTCAATGTAAGTCAAACATTTAATCGTATCACTATTCCCTCTCATTTGCTGGGACATTCTATATGTCTATCTATTTAAAAGTAACAAATCCACAAAATTCCCTGTGGTATTAAAACTGTTCAGTGTCTCGATTGTGATAGCAAATACATGAACTCACCAGTGATAAAATGTATAGAACTTAATGTAAATAAAACTGGTGAAATTGAAATAAGGTCTTTGGTTTGTATAAATATCTGCATCCTGGTTGTGGTGGCATGCTATAGTTTTATAACACATTACCACAAGGGGAAATGAGGCAAAATGTTCAAGAGATCTCTCTGTATTATTTCTTACAATTGTCTGTAAATCTACAGTTATCTCGTTTTTTGGATCCTCAAACACCAAGCTAACAATCTGCCTAATAAAATATATTCTAAACTCCCACATTGAGAAATGCACTTCACAAATGCCTAGAATTCCAAGTTCAAATTTCATACTCTCTGACTCCTTGGGGTTTTGTACAGGAGTGTGGTTACCCAAGGGAAGCTACTTTACCTGGGTGTACCTTTCTTCCTCTGGCTCCACCTGATGGAGCAAGGTGCCTGAAACACACATTTGTGGGTGAGCATATCTGCAGAACCACACCCCTTCTGCCTATCAAGCAGACCCTCCTTGGCTACCTCCTGCAGGCTCTGAAAATAAGCTCAAAACCCTGGGAATGTGAAATTCTGAATCCCAGATACTCAAGGCTGGCTTGCAGGGAAGGATGGGGTGCTTTAACCTCTCAATAGGCACATCTGCTTGGGCCCAACTCTTCACATCATGCACAGGGAGATAGAATTTGATTGTCAAAGTCGAAGAGGAGCATCAATCATGACCATTTTATAGATGACAAAATTGACATCTTAGAGACTTAGATGACAAAATAGAGACTATCAGTTATCAGTTGCTTGACTATACCTCAAGCAACTGATAACTGATAATAGCAAGGTTCTGTCCAGGTGTGTTAAAATACAAAGCCATGTTGTTACTGTTATGATACATTGCCTCCTGTTGGAAACCTCAGTAAAATGCCCACGAAGAGTCCACAAGGACCTTGCTATCTGCTTACAGCTCTCCTAACTACAAACACAATATATAAGTTGCCTTTTGCAAGACTTGTGTCATTCATTTAATGAGATGGATTATTATTGAAATTGCATCCAATCTGATAGGCATTCATTGAGAACCTACACCACAGTCATTTAGACACTACTCATTATTTGTAGTACCAGCTCATTAATCTTCATTAATTCAGGTGCTAGCTCCGCAGCATAAAAAATAGATGCTAAATGTATGTAAAGGCATTGTGCAGAAACCATTATAAAGAGTAATGCTTTAGCAGGCACCCCTAAGACGCTTCTAGGCACTTTGTTTTTTTTTTTATTTTTATTTTTATTTTTTATTTACTTTTTGATTCACTGAACACAAATGGAGTACAGCTATTGTTTCACTGGTTGTACACAAAGTAGAGTCACACCATCTGTGTGTTCATACATGTACACAGGGCAATGATGTCTGTCACACATTCTGTTATTATTCTTACCCCCCAACATCAATGCCACCCCTCCCTTCCTTCTATGCTCTCTATCCTTCCTCCATTCTTGTTGCCCTTCCCCCCCCCATTAGGCATCATCATTCATTTATCAGTGAGACCATCCGGCCTTTGGATTTTTGGGATTGGCTGATCTCACTTAGCATGACAGTCTCCAACATCATCTATTTACCTACAAATGCCATAATTTTATTCTTCTTTATGGCTGAGTAATATTCCATTGTATATATACCACAATTTCTTTATCCATGCATCTACTGAAGGGCATCTAGGTTGATTCCATAATCTAGCTATTGTGAATTGAGCAGCTATGAACATTGATGTGGCTGCATCACTGTAGCAATCTGATTTTAAGTCCTTTGGGTATAGGCCAAGGAGTGGGATAGCAGGGTCAAATGGTGGATCCATTCCAAGTTTTCTAAGGAATTTCCACCCTGCTTTCCAGAGTGGCTGCACCAACTTGCACTCCCACCAGCAATGTATGAGTGTACCCTTTTCCCCACATCCTCGCCAACACCTGTTGTTGCCTGTGTTCTTAATAAAAGACATTCTAATTGGGGTAAGATGAAATCTTAAGGTGGTTTTGATTTGCATTTCTCTTATAACGAGGGATGTTGAACATTTTTTCATATATCTGTTGATTGCTTGTAGATCTTCCTCTGTAAAGTGTCTGTTCATTTCCTTGGCCCATTTATTGATTGGGTTATTAGTGTTCTTGGTGTAAAGATTTTTGAGTACTTGGTAGATTTGGGAGATTAGTGCTCTGTCCGAAGTGTGTGTGGCAAAGATTTTCTCCCACTCTGAAGGCTCTCTCTTCACATTGCTGATTGTTTCCTTTGCTGAGAAAAAGCTTTTTAGTTTGACTCTATCCCAATCATTGATTCCTGCTTTTATTTCCTGCACTTTGGGAGTCATGTTAAGGAAATCTGGTCCTAGGCCAACATGATGAAGATTTGGACCTATTTTCTCTTCTATTAGGTGCAGAGTCTCTGGTCTAATTTCTAGGTCCTTGATCCACTTTGAGTTGAGTATTGTACAGGGTGAGAGATATGGGTTTACTTTCATTTTGCTGCATATGGATTTCCAGTTTTCCCAGCACCATTTGTTGAAGAGGCTGTCTTTTCTCCATTGCATGTTTTTGCCTCCTTTGTCAAGTATGAGATACCTGTATTTATGCGGGTTTGTCTCTGTGTCCTCTATTCTGTACCATTGATCTACCTGTCTATTTTGGTACCAATACCATGCTGTTTTTGTTACTATTGCTCTGTAGTATAGTTGAAGGTCTGGTACTGTGAAACCCCTGCTTCGCTCTTTTTGCTAAGGATTGCTTTAGCAATTCTGGGTCTCTTATTCCTCCAAATGAATTTCATGATTGCTTGCTCTATTTCTATGAGGTCCATCATTGGGATTTTAATTGGAATTGCATTGAATTTGTATAGCATTTTTGGAAGTATGGCCATTTTGACAATATTAATTCTGCCTATCCAAGAACATGGGAGATCTTTCCATCTTCTCAGATGCTCTTTAACTTCTTTCTTTAGCATTCTGTAGTTCTCAGTGTAGAGGTCTTTCACATCTTTTGTTAGATTGATTCCCAAGTATTTTATTTTTTTTGAGGTTAATGTGAATGGGGTAGTTTTCCTAATTTCTCTCTCAGAGGATGCATCACTTACGAATAAAAATGCATTAGATTTATGAGCATTAATTTTATATCCTGCTACTTTACTGAATTCATTTATGAGTTCCAGAAGTTTTCTGGTGGAATTCTTAGGATCTTCTAAATAGAGAATCATGTCATCAGCAAATAGGGATAGTTTGATCTCTTTTTTACCTATTCGTATTCCTCTAATTTCTTTGGTCTGTCTAATTGCTCTGGCTAGAGTTTCAAGAACAAGGTTGAATAATAGTGGTGAAAGAGGGCATCCCTGCCTTGTTCCAGTTCTCAGGGGGAATGCTTTCAATTTTTCTCCATTTAGATTGATGTTAGCTGTGGGCTTAGCATAGATAGCCTTTACAATATTTAGGAATGTCCCCACTATCCCTATTTTTTCTAGAGTTTTGAGCATGAATGGGTGCTGTATTTTATCAAATGCTTTCTCTGCGTCTATTGAGATAATCATGTGGTTCTTGACCTTAAGTCTGTTGATGTGGTGAATTACATTGATTGATTTCCAGATGTTGAACCAACCTTGCATCCCTGGGATGAAACCCACTTGATAGTGAGAAACAAAGTTAAGCTAAAAACCCCCTGGGTGCACTATCTTTTTAATATGCTTTTGTATGGGATTCACTAAAATTTTGTTAAGAATTTTTGCATCTATGTTCATTAGAGATATGGGTCTGAAATTTTCTTTCCTTGATGTGTCCTTCTCTGGTTTTGGTATCAGGGTGATATTAGCTTCATAGAATGAGTTTGGAAGGGTTCCCTCCTCCTCTATTTCATGAAATACTTTGAGGAGTATTGGAATGAGCTCTTCTTTGAAGGTCTTGTAGAACTCGGCTGTGAATCCATCTGGTCCCGGACTTTTCTTTGTTGGTAGGCTTTTGATGACTTCCTCTATTTCATTGCTTGAAATTGATCTATTTAAGTTGTGTATGTCCTCCAGATTCAGTTTGGGTGGCTCATATGCCTCTAGGAACCTGTTGATGTCTTCCAGGTTTTCTATTTTGTTGGAGTATAAATTTTCAAAGTAGCTTCTTATTATGTTTTGTATTTCAATTGTGTCTGTTGTAATGTTTCCATTTCCATCGCGAATTTTAGTAATTTGGAGTTTCTCTCTCCTTCTCTTTGTTAGCGTGGCTAAGGGTTTATCAATTTTGTTTATTTTTTCAAAGAACCAACTTCTTGTTTCGTCAATTTTTTGAATTGTTTCTTTTGTTTCAATTTCGTTGATTTCAGCTCTGATTTTGATTATTTCCTGTCTTCTACTACTTTTGGTGATGATCTGTTCTTCTTTTTCTAGGGCTTTGAGCTTTAATGTGAGGTCATTGATTTGTTGACTTTTCATTCTTTTATTAAATGCACTCTCTGCAATGAACTTTCCTCTTAGCACTGCTTTCATGGTGTCCCAGAGATTTCGATATGTTGTATCTTTATTCTCGTTGACCTCTAAGAATCTTTTAATTTCCCCCCTAATGTCTTCTGTTATCCATGTATCATTCAATAGCATATTATTTAATCTTCAGGTCTTGGAGTAGTTTCTGTTTCTAACTTTCTCATTGATATCTAATTTGATATCTAATTTCATTCCATTATGATCTGATAGTATACAAGGTAGTATCTGTATGTTTTTGTATTTGTTAAGAGTAGCTTTGTGGCATAACATATGGTCTATTTTAGAGAAGGACCCATGAGCTGCTGAGAAGAAAGTGTATTCGCTTTTTGATGGATGGAATATTCTATATATGTCCGTTAAGTCCAGATTAGCGATTGTGTCATTGAGTCCTATAGTTTCTTTATTCAATTTTTGTTTGGAAGATCTGTCCAACGGTGAGAGAGGAGTGTTAAAGTCTCCGAGTATTATTGTATTTTGGTCTATTTGATTCCTGAAATTGAGAAGGATCTGATTGACATACATGGATGCGCCATTGTTTGGTGCATAAATATTTATGATTGTTATGTCCTGTTGATTTATGCTACCTTTTAAGCAATATGAAATGTCCTTCTTTATCCCTTCTGACTATCTTTGGTTTGAAGTCTGCTTTGTCTGAAATGAGGATGGAAACCCCAGCTTTTTTACTCAGTCCGTGTGCATGGTATGCTTATTCCCAACCTTTCACCTTTAGTCTGTGGGCATGTTTTTCTATGAGATGAGTCTCTTGAAGGCAGCATATTGTTGGGTCTTTCTTTTTAATCCAGTCTGCCAGTCTATGTCTTTTGATTGATGAGTTTAGGCCATTTACATTCAGGGTTATTATTGAGATATGACTTGTATTTCCTGTCATTTTAGCTTTTTTAGGGTTTTTAGCTTAACTTTGTTTCTCCTTTGATGGACTCTTTCTTTAGGGTAGTTCCTCCCCATGATGACTGAGATTGTTATTTTTCGTCTCTTCCTCTTCGAATATTTTGTTGAGAATGTTCTGTAGGGCAGGCTTTCTCTTTGTGAATTCTTTAAGCTTTTGTTTATCATGGAAGGATTTTATTTCGTCATCAAATCTGAAGGTAAGTTTTGCTGGATATAAGATTCTTGGTTGGCATCCATTTTCTTTCAGAGCTTGAAATATGTTGTTCCAGGCCCTTCTTGCTTTTAGGGTCTGGGCTGATAAATCTGCTGATATACGTATCGGTTTCCCCCTGTAGGTAATCTGATTCTTTTCTCTCGCCGCCTTTAAAATTCTATCTTTGTTTTGTATGTTAGGCATTTTCATTATAATGTGCCTTGGTGTGGATCTGTTGTAATTCTGTGCATTTGGTGTCCTGTGCATTTGTAATTGATTTTCCATCTCATTCATCATATTTGGGAAATTTTCTGATATTATTTCATTGAACAGATTGTTCATACCCTTGGTTTGTATCTCTGTGCCTTCCTCAATCCCAATAACTCTTAAATTTGGTCTTTTCATGATGTCCCATATTTCTTGGCGGTTTCGTTCATGATTCCTAACCATCTTCTCTGTTTGTTCAACTTTGTTTTCAAGATTAAATATTTTGTCTTCATTGTCTGAGGTTCTGTCTTCCAAGTGATCTATTCTGTTAATTATGCTTTCTATTGAGTTTTTAACTTGGTTTATTGTTTCCTTCATTTCCTTGTTTCCTTCAAGGATTTCTGTTTGTTTTTTTCTCAGAACTTCTATCTCTTTATTGAAATGATTTTTTGCTTCCTGAAATTGCTCTATTAGCTCGTTATTCATAACCTGAATCTGCACTCTCATCACCTCATTCTCTTCTCGGATCATTTTAATTATGAACATTCTGAACTCCATTTCTGTCATTCCTTCTACCATACTGTCTTTGGGATCTCTTGATGTATCATCTAGGTTTGATTGGGACACTTTCTTCCCGTGTTTTCTCATGCTGCTCATGTATCTTCCCCTCTAGTAGTGCAAATCAGAGGGATTGCAATTTCCCTGTAAAGACTTAGGACGTCCCTGCAGATTTCCAGTAACTCACCAGATGTTTGAGAGGTGCTTGATTAAGTGGTGACCCAAGATAGCTGCTGCCTCACAACCTCCAGGTTGGGAATGATCAATGCTTCTGGGCAGAGGCAACCAGGAGACACAGCACCGTGGCCCTGGAGCCGCAGCGCCGTGTCCCCACGGGAAAGGCTAAGCTTAGGTCCGAGGGCTCAGACGGCCAAAGATGGCGTCTCTCCACCAGGGAAGCTGTAGACTGGCGCCGCTGGAGCCGGCAAGCAGCTCCGCTCCCAGCTAAATCTCACCCAGAGCTGCAGCGCCATGTCCCCGAGGGAAGGGGTGGGCTTAGGTCCGAGGGCTCAGATAGCTGAAGATGGCGTCTCTCCGCCAGGGAAGCTGTAGAATGGCGCCGATGGGCCCAAATTCCCCGCTGAAGCCGGCAAGCAGCTCCGCTCCCCGTCAGATCTCCGGCACTTTGTATATTTTCATTCTTTCCAGAAATTTCTCTTTAGTCCTTACGGAATGGATAGATTAGATAGGATGTCATACAAAACCAAGTTTCTCATCCCCCAGGAAGGGACATAGAAAGGAAATAGACAAAGATGAAGATTGATGGTAAAAAGAAATAGAATTAGGGCTGGAGCAGTGGCTCAATGGTGGATCGCTTGCCTAGCCTGCGTGAGGCACTGGATTTGATTCTCAGCACTGCATATAGATAAATGAAATAAAGGTCCATTGATAACTATAAATTTTTTTGAAAAAAGAAACAGATTTAGAATAGAATGACAAAATTGGAGAGTTAAAAATGTTGATTTGTCCACCACAGTCATTACAAAATCTCTCACTTCTATACTTAAAAAAAGAAATGCCACGATCTCTTTTGCTCTTTCCAGTCAGAACATCCCAGTCTGCTCTTTGGGTGTTCCCAGCATTTCCTGATGATTGAGTAGTTTAGACAGAGTGGAACTGACTCCACTCTATATCATGCTCAGTGTGCCAAGTGGTCCACCCCAACAGCTAGGGAAAGACACAAGTCCACTCATACCCAGAGGGATAATAAGTAGAATATCCAAGGGCTAGGGACATAGTGCAGTGGTACAGAACTTGCTTAGCATGTGCAAGGCTCTGGGTTCAATCCCCAGAATTAATAAAAACAGGAAAATAAAAAGGAAAAAAAAAAGAAGGATCTCCAAAAATAAGCAAGAAGGAAAACTTCTTACCACATTTATCATGTACCACTTATAAATGTCATTTGCAGAAATGAGGCTGTCAGAAGAAAATGTGTACATCAGGGCATGGATTTGGATCATCTTTCTGGTAACCCACAGGTATAGTCTTCAGAATTCTCATTTGATTCCATGAACATAAGGCTTTGGAATCAGAAATCTCCAGGTTAAAAAAAAAAAAGGTTATTTTAGCAAGATAAAATCATAAAAATAAAGTAAAAAATATTTTAAAAGTCATAGATGTGAAAAAAGAAACTGAGATATTTTGTTAAGTTTGAAACATTTACTATCAAGTTCATTTAGACTCATGTTAATATTTCTTTTCAATTTATTATAATGAAAAAAGTTTCCAATTCTTTTTGAAGTGGAAAAAGGAAGTCATTTTCAAAATTACAGATTTAATTGGCAGAATCTAGGAATGTTAAAGTATTTGAAATATCTGAAAATAATTCACCTGCAGTAGTTTTCCTCATATAAAATACACTGGAAAGGAAAGAAATCAGTCAGTAACATCACTGAATCACAAAAGATTGAATAAAGAGAGAAGTGTGGAGTAAAACCAAGACAGAGGATCAGAAGAAAGGGGGAGAAGGAGGAATGGATGCCCTGCAAAATAATGAGATAGAGATGGGTCTTCTGCAAAATTAGGAGACGCCATTCTGAGATGGACGACTGCAATAAGTAACAGTGCCTGCTGCCTCCACATTCACCCATTACCTTCTATTCTCAACACAGCCACCAACTCCCCCTGTACCCTGCCAAGGATGTCCCATCATACTTGAAAGAAAACTCAAAAATTTACTTTTCTGGGCTCCTTGTCCTTGCATTGTCTGGTCCCTGGCTATCTTTTCATTTACATTTCCCTTCACTATTTCCTAGTTTTTTCCACTTATCAGATGGATATTCCACAAATCCCTCATTCATGCCCCCCCCCCTTCCAAAACCTTGCATTTGCTCTATGGTAGAGCACACCTGAAATGGTCTTCCCCTACATATTGACACAACTCTTTCCCTCAATTATCCAAGTCACCACTCATATACACCCCTGATCCAAGTAAACTTTCTTGGCTATCCTACCCAAAATAGTGCATATATGATTGCTTTCTCTCCTTCTATTTTATTCTTTCCTCACATTAAAAGTTAATAACTCGCTATTCATATACAATCTGAATTCCACACTGGTTTTAAAAACCATGAAAGCGTGGTCTTCTTATCTCTGACATTCCCAGCATGTGGTAAGGTTCCAACACCATTTGTAGAGTGAGTTTTATGTAGGAGGTGATTCAGGCAAAGCCAAATCATTGACAAACTTTAAACATGGAATGAGTTTGGATATGGAGGTGCTGAAGTTTCTAAATAACAGAGTTTAGTCCCCAGGACCCAGAATAATTCCTAGAACACAGTAGGTGTTCTTTAAATATCTTATGATAACACAATATCAAGTGCTAAACAAAATGAAGAAATTCCTTTCCTGTTCCACAACAGAACAAAGAAAATGCACTTACCCAGACTACAAAATTAACTTCTCTGAATTCCTTTTTGTTCACACAGAATATAGCTACCTTCTGATAATTAAAGCCTCCTAGCTTAGGGAGTTTTCTGGAAATTCTACCCTACATGAAACATGACAGCAACAGGCAAAAGGAAGAAATGGGACTGTTCCCCTTAAAGATAGTGACTTTAAGTCACATACCTATCACTGAGGCAGCCAGCATAAAGACCCCATTGTAGGTGCCCTCAGAAGTTGCATTATGGGGATGGATGTCTAATTTCCCTTGGGACAAGCATCCAATTCTCAGTTATGTTGTGCTTCTCAGAGATGTGCAGGGCTGCACTCAGGGACTTGCACCCGTGCTCCAAGACATGATCGGAACAAGATTTTTGAGCCAATGTGTAGCCTGCATTTTTTTCACTCAAAGAAGAACTTTTAGTCATAAAAAAATTATTAAAAATAAATTTTAAAAGGAAGAAAATCAGAATATATATACCCATGTTATTATGACAAATGTTAAAGTTATTTGAAAAAAAAGTTTAACAACAAATCACCAACAGAGTTGTTCTTGGATGATGATGGCCAGGGCTTAGTGAATGTGCACTTCATCTCACAATAACCTTATGGTACAGGTATTATTACTATCATCTCTATTTTTCAACTAAAGAAACTGAGGCCCAGACAAGTCAACATTCCCAAGTGCATAGTTAGTAAGAGATACAGACAGGATTTTAATCTGGCCAATTAGACATAGGTACTGCACTCCAAACCATTACCCATACTGCCAAAGCCATGACACTTTTTTCCTTGTTCTTCCCCATTTTATATGATAAATATGATTTGTTTTTATGATGATGATTCTCCATATTTCTTATTTTTCATATAGAGAAGCTACAGAGTATTAAAGGACCAAAATGCCAAATTCAAGGTTATATAGAAAATATATTCATAAAAGTACAATCTGACTCATTTCTTGCTGAGACTGTTTTTAGAGAACAGGCAAATGCACACATCCTAATGGAATGACCCATACCTGATAAAGGTAGCCTGCTGTGACTGCACTTGAAATCTGAATCATAGCTTTCAAAAGAATTAAATAATAAAAAGGAAATAATAATGGCAAGAAACATTTGATTTCAAAAAAGAAATAGTGAAAGCATCTTATCACTTAAAAATTATTCAATTGTCTTTAAATTTTTAAATATTTTTTTCTGGGGAAAAACATCATTTAAAAATTACATATTTTTAAATCTTATACTTTTCTGAATGAGATAGGATAACTTAAAGTGTCATTCATCAATTGAAACTCTGAGGCTATAAAACTTATTAGAAAGAAACCTAAAAAGAAAGGAGTGAATTGGAATCTTTTTCTGGTGTATATTCTGAGAATCAGTGAATATAAGTAACATCTTACCAACCACCCAGTTTAGATCCAATATAAGCAAGGTCATAATTTGGGGTGATTTCTTGTAATACATGCAAGCAATATTATATTCTGCTACTGTCCAAGAGTTAGGCAATTTGTTTTGCATGACTATAAGAAAGAAAATATTTTTTACTTCCCTCAAGTCAATAATATATCATAAACAAAATATGCATGAAATACAGATAAAATAGAGGTTTCTAACATTCTTTTCTTTATGTAGTCAGAGTTGGAAAAGATACATCTCATTAACTGTTGCTAAAAGATCATTGGATTCTCTAAGTCATTCTTATTTGCTTTACTTGAGTAAAATCTTCCTGCTTATTGTCATTCAATCACTGATCTGCTATTATTTTATGTACTTCATGACTCACTAATTAGATTTCATTTTACATATAAATTCAGTAATCTATAAGAATCTGCAGGTTCCCCTGTAAGTAAACAGCACACCTTTTGCAAGCACATACTTAATGCTTTCCCTTCTTTTTGCTGTTGATTTCTATAAAGTTGATTAAATTGCACTTTAAATATTCATTTAAGTGCACATGTAGAACAAAATGCTCCTAAATTTGCAGCCTAGAATGTTATACTCTGGATTATAGAAAACCAGTTTTGTTCAATTATGATGAACTCCTCTGTCTAGGATGTTCATAGAATATGCTTGTTCTGTCAAATGCAAAGTTACAAATTTAATTATTTAAACCATGAAATGACATTACAAACATAATTGTATGAAATAATTATCAAGGGTTTCAAGGGTTTATCTCTTTATTAAGTCCATTAAGGCATATCTGGATAACCTAAATGATTGAAATTTGACTATACAAAAATAAAAAATCCAAAAAGTACACATTAGGGATCAAACTAAAGCTGACCCATGAACTCTGTTTTATTTTCCCCATTTAGACATTATTAAAGAATGTTAATCTATAAAGCTATGGTCTAATGGGGGAAAAGTCCTATGTATCTCACCAAGAGATAATATTACAAAATAACTTTGTTTGTTATGCATAATTGAATATATTTAGAAGAATCATGCATTTTATTTTAAAATATTAATACTTTTTAATGTTAGTAACTTTTAGTTGTCCACTTTTAAAAATCTAGGGTATTTGAATAAAAGTGTGATGAGCATTTCAGTAAAGATTTTTAAGTTTTATTCTAAGTCAATGGAAAATTCTTAAAGTATCATCTAGAGATTGCTGAATTAATAAGATTGATATATTCGAAATGTCATGATACATGAGGAAAGAATGGGGGGAAAGTTTGAAGAGTGAAAGCATAGAGACCAGTTGCAAGGCAATTGTCGTTTTCATGAGAAAGGTGGTGATGTAGACTAGGATAGCGGTTATAAGGATAGAGAGAGGAAGAACATATAGAATTTAGAGTCAGAATCTACAGTACTCACTCGTGAGTTTGATACAGACCATGTAAGTCAATGACTCCAAGGTTTTTGTTTCTGTTTTGTCTGAATTTTTTTTTTTTGTCTTATGTTTTGATTGAGCAGCTGAATGGATACATCTAGTGACATTTACTCAATTAAAAAGCCTGAAAGAAGACATCACGAATTCCACTTCTACAGTTTGCATGAATTGGCTACCATTTCACTGAACTTCCAAGGAGGCCACAAGGTATAAAATTTGGAACTGACAGGAGAGGTCAGACCTGAAGGTCTAAGTGTGTATTCATCAATTTCAAATGGCATTTAAACCTACTGAGTTATAGTGAGTAGAGAATTCTTGACTATTCTGATGCATGCTATCATTCTGGAGTCAGTGGAGAAGGATGAGTTCATAAGGAGACCTGAATAAGTTCAGCCAGTGAAGCAGGAGGAACACCAGAGAGCTGAGTGTCTCAGGAGGCCAGAGAATCAAGAATCACTAGACATTCACTGAAGTGCCTATAAGTATTTTTTTTTTCTTTTTCTACTACTAAGAATTTCTGGATAGGGAAAAGATCTTGTTTTTACTTACATTTCTTCAGTGATAACCATTACCATTTATACTAACCATCTGCCTTAATTAAAATTTAAAATAAAAATCGCCCTATTTGTTAAAAATGCTTCTTACCAATTGATAGAGGAAAAATTTAAAGACTGTTAGGAAGCTAGATTATAGACAAGAAAACTACAGATTTTAAATTCATTGATCCTGACCAGACAGCTTTCCTTATTCTTTTTCTGAAATAATTATGTGACATAGAAATGAGTATTTATGTCATATAATGAGATAAATTATATAGAAAATAAAGTTTTTTTAGGTTTTACATTTCTGTGATCAAAATACCTGACAGGAAAACCTGAGGAGGAAAAGTTTATTGGGAGCTCACATGTTTAGAAGTCTTGAAGCAAGCCAGAGACCCCACCCAGAAGACCCTTACCATAATTAAGCAGAAACTCCCACCATATCTGTAACATATTAAGTTCCTCATCTTGTCAGACACAGGATATCAGCTATCAGCAAAAATTTCTGCAGAGGGTATTGAGGGTATTATGGTTGGTAGTTTCCTCTTTTTGTAAATTTCAAGTTTCCAGAAAAAAAAAAAAAAAACAAACTTGTGAAACTTCTATCTGGTCTAGAGAATGAAACGAAAACACTTGTCATATAAACCTTTGAGCCCCTTCTTCCACTGGATATAAAGGTCAAAGAATTTCCAAAATCTTTGTTCAGAGGATGAATTTTTAGGTGAGACCCTCTCTGAACCCTTCAGTCAATAAACCTGCTTCCTCAAAAATTCCTCAGGTGTCAAGCCTCTTCTGTCCTATTTCAGTCTCAGCCAGATGCTCTGGGCCCATGTGAGGCAGCACATCAGGGAAGGGCCCAGTGGAGAAAAACTGCTTAGCTCATGATAGGGTAAGGAAGCAGAGAGAGAGAGAGAGAGAGAGAGAGAGAGAGAGAGAGAGAGAAACAGAGAGAAAGGGACCACAGAACCACCCTTCCAGGGCACACCCCTAGTGACCTACCTCCTCCAGCCATACCCCACTTCCCTACAGTGACCACCTCATCAGTCCATCAGACTTCGATGGGCAGATTAGGTCACAGCTCTCATAATCTAATCATTTTACCTCTGAATATTCCTGTATTAGCACAGGAGCTTTTGGGGGACACCTCATACCAAGCCATAACAAAAGTCATTTAAATTCAAAGTTCATTTTAAATAATATAAATTATAATTGACAGTTTTATAAAGCTCTTCTGATATTTCAGTTGCTGAATAGACAGTGGGCCAACCACAAAGAATGACACAGTCTATTCTGCCTGTGCTCAGGGTCTAGCTGGGAAGAGGTCTGTTACAACTTCTAACTAATTTTGTATATATAAATATACAACTAAGCAATAGTTGTAGTAACTATTTTGTTAATATAAATATTGTATATATAAAAATACAAAGAGTTTTGTATATAAAAAGTAATAAGCAGGAATTAATGGATATGGAGAAATTCCCAAAATAATGAGGCCTGAGAAAAAGAAGTAAAAATGAAGGCCATGCACTGACAGCCTTCATCTCCCAGGACAAATATTTCCCAGGTGCCAGCCAGCTGCAGACAGGGAGGAGGTGTTTTATCTGGGAGGTGTTCATCTCCTCCAAAGCAAATTCTCTTCAGATCCTTCCCACAGTCCTTGACCAAAAAAGCTCACATTCCGGAGTGTCCAAGCAAACTGATATATGTTCACTAGACCACCCTTCAAAATAACCTTTATAAACTCAGTCCACTTCTTTGTTCAGTAGCTGATTTTCCATCAGGAGAGTAGGTCCATGGGCACCATTTCATCCCCCTGAATAAAGAGTTGAAATGATGCCTGAGGTTTGTGTCCTGCCTGGTCTTTTCATGCTAACAGGAGTGGCTTAACTATCGGACAGGTTATTTCTTATTCTACCTGTATTTTTTCAATCACCTTACTTTTATTTCATATTTTAGTGTTTTTCCAATTATGAT
>JAJEJO010000825.1:0-27232 GCA_020662805.1 Glaucomys volans
TTTTTTCAGTCTACTTTCTTTCTGTTGTTCTGATTAGGTAATTTCTATTGTTCTGATTAGATGAATTCTATTTTTCTATTTTCCAGTTTGGTGATATATTCCCTTCTCCTCTCCATTCTGCCATGAAGTCCATCTGGCTGAACTTAGTTCAGTTTTTTTTTTTTTTTTCAGTTTTAAAATTTCCATTTGTGTCTTCTTTTATATATTCTATTTCTTTCCCAGGATTTTCCATTTTGTCATTTGTTTCAATGTGTTCCTAATTAATCTTGAAGTATTTTTGCAATGACTGCTTCAAAATATTTATTAGACAATTCTAACATTCCATAATCTCAGTGTTGGCATCTATTGGTTACCTTTTGTCCTTTGTTCTGAAATTTTTTTACTGGTTCTGTGGTGAATAATTTTCTATTGAAACCAAGACATAATGGGTATTCACTTATTACACTTGAACTATAAACCTTCTATCTCAGCTGGGTTTGTTTTGACATTGCTCCAGATTTGAAGGGGATATGTAGACAAGTGGGATTAGAAACCCAGGTTCATCATTTGCTCTCCATTGACCTCAAAAATGTGGGACTTCTCAGTATAGCCAGTAAGGAATGGAAGTCCCAGATCCCTAGTCTTTTCACTGAGAGTGTCCTGGTAGGAGTAAGAGTGTTCAGTTATTGCTCCCTATATGATATCCACTAACACATATTTCTACCGGATGATGGTAACAGTTCTGACTCTCCATTAGGCATCCTCTCACAATATAGATAGAGAAGGACAAAATGGGGGTGAAAGTCCAAGTATTCCATATGGTCTCCACTGACACCTGGTGGTTCTGGTCAGAGAAACTCAGTACTTTCCAGTAAGGATGAAAGACCCAATTTCTTTCCCAATGTGGTAAGGGTAGAAGTCTTGACTCCCTACTAAACCTTTGCTAGTAAGGGTGAGGATAATACCATCTTTTTTGTCCCTATTGTGTTTGGCAGGAATACAGTGGTTATTATTTAGAATATTTCTGGTTGTCCCTTTCTTGGTTGTTCAGCAAGAGAAAATCCACTTTTGTTGAGGTTCTTTTGTCTATACCTATTATCATTTCCAGATTTCTGCTTTTTCTAATATCAAGTCTGGGACATATAAAACCAAAGAAAACCAGGGAACTTATTATCATTTAATTCCTTGGTTCACAAGGTCCCTAGTAAGACAGCTTTCTTTTTTCCATCTTTCAGTCTTGTCCTTGTTTTATAAATAATGTTCAGAGTTTCTAGTTGTGCTTAGTAGACATAATCATTAAAAAGTTGATGACCAACTTTTGTAACAAAAATAATAATGTCATGAAATTTACATAATATTCACAAGTAAAAAGTGTGACAGCAATAGCACAAAAGAGGAAATAAAAATTTACTTTTGTAAAAATGTCATATTACATATACAAAATTATAGCATTACTTTAAGGTAAACTGGTACAAGTCAAGAATGCACATTATAATCTCTAGAAGAAACACATAAATAAAAACTCAAACTAATTAAATAATTCACAGTTAAAATATCAAGAAAGAATAAAAATACTGCAAACTGAGACAGAAAATGATGTTAAACATAAACACATAAACCTAACCAGAATTAGAAGACTAAATATTCCAATTAAGAGGCAGAGATTATCATCCTGGATTATGATCCTGAATATCATCCCTGTCCATAGTGTATGCTGCTGACAAGAGGTGCCTTTTAAGTATAAAGAGGGAAGTGACTATTGGTACCAATAATGGATACACTACCATATATTGTAGTTTGTTCAAAATATTCATCATCTGTCTTGGTGGAGGATTTTACATTCATTATTGTAAAATGCATTATTGACATCATTATTGACCTATGACTTTATTTGATAATTACATTTGAAGCCACAGGATGTGTCAATTCTCATTATAATGTGTAAGAGCTAGAATATGATTTTCCAAGGTTTTCTTTTTTACCTTCTTTAATAAAGCTAACAATTTTCCATAAAATGTTATTCAATTATCTTTGGTTTCAGAATGACAAATACATGGAACAGATTCAATCAATCTGCAATGAATATGTATTATGAGTAAAAGATTAACTTTTGTTTTGGAAGCCTTGAAAAATTGGGATAATTTCTTACTGCAACACAATCTAGCATATTCTCATTTGCAAATATAAGAAACTTTGGAAGTTTTTTCATAGATCCTTGCAAATTATGGGCAAATTAGTAAATCCTAATTACTTCATGCTTCCTCAAAGAATTATGCAATTTGTCCATATTTCAAAGTTATTGAAGATAGAAAAACAAGTCTAAAGAATTAAAAATAATTGTATGCCATTTGCAGGAAAATGGATGGAATTTGAGAGCATTATCATACCAAAATAAAAGTATTGATGGATTAAGAAATTATTCAAAAAAGAATAAAAATAAAATGATTGTTTTTACTCATTTTAGGTTTCATTCAGATTGGTTTTATATAATTTTTATAACATATCTTAAGAAAAACATTGCAAATCTACTATTGACAAAGTTATAACAACAGATGTAGTTTTAAGCAATCATTAATTTTCATATTAGCCATTTTTATCAACTAGAAAACATCTGAGTATTTTTATATTAACCATTTGCATATATTAGTAAACTGAGTATATTTCATATCATTTTTACTAGAGCATTATAATTAAACATAGTACTGAGGCTCATTTGGACAAAATAATACCACGCAAGAACTTTAATTTTGATCCCCATTTCTCCCCACTTTCCCTTCTCTCCTTCCCCCTATTCCATCTCCTCTATTGATCTTCCTTTCATTCCTTTATTTATTTTTAATTGTATTTTCTATATATACATACAGGTGAAATTCTTTTTGTACATTTGTATATGTATATAACATGATATTGTTAGATTTGTTTCATATTTCTACCCCTTTCCCTTCTTTCCTCCCTCCCTCTTGTTCTTCATGTACTCCACTGAGCTACACTACTCAGGCATAAAGAAGAATGAAATAATGTTATGTGCTGGTAAATGGATGGAACTGGAAAATATCATGCTAAGTGAAATAAGCCAGACTCAGAAAATCAAAAACTGAATGTTTTCTCTCATATGTGGAAGCAAGAGCAAAATAAGAGGAAGAAGGGGGTATGGAAGGGGACAGGACATCTTTTAATACCATTTTTAACTTACCAAATGCAAATGAACTTTTAAAAGTCATAACAGCAAAGAATGCCAAATTTATTTTCTTGAAGAATTGTTTCCTTTAAAAATATTCACCAATTAAGTAAAAGTAATACTTTACATACAAAAATGAAAATATATATACTCATTCTAAATTTCCTTTCTTTCTTTGAGGTTTTATCTGTTGGAAAATGCTATCTGTCAAGGTGTTCTCAGATTTTTTTTGCATTAATGAGAGCTTATAAATTCTTTTTGTTGAAGTATCTCCAAAGAAAATAAATTATTGTGAAGGAGTCTACTTCAAGGGTCACTGTTGGTTGATGTTGTCAAAAATTATTTAAATTATTACTAGTTTAATTATTCATTTAGTTATTATCTAAATGGCCTTACAAAAGCTAGTTTTGAAGTTTATCTATGATCCAAGGGCAATTTAAATGAAATGGTTTCCAGTTGTTAAATCACCAGAATTTTGTTTATTCTTTCATGTGCTATTTATTTGCTTTGTGGTCTGTTCAATTTTTATATTTAGAATGCTTTTAACTTTATTTAATGACTATGGATATATTTAATGTGGGAATATCAATTGTATATCGGTTGAGTATTGTTTACCAAAAATGCTAGAAGCATTTCAGATTTTGGATTTTTTTGAATTTCAGAATATTTACACATATATAATCTTGGGAATAAGACTCAAGTATAAACACAAAATGCATTTGTATTTCACATATGCCTTATACACATAGCCTGAAGGCAGTTTTATTTTTTACAATATTTTTAGTGCAACTGCATGTTGACTGTAACCTGTCAAATGAGGCCAGGGATGAAACCTTTCCCTTGTTGCATTCCAGCACTCAAAGCACTTCGCATCTGAGGGCATTTTGGATTTAGGATTTGGGGATTAGAGGTGCCCAGTCTCCAGAGAGAAAATTCTATTTTTCTATAGAAGTAAATTCATTTATCATATTCAGTTGTTTTAAGTTGATTATCTTTGTATCCACAAAATGCCTAAAATCTGATTTCAATGTGTATATTTCTCCTTAAAATCATATTTCAAATATTTAATATTACTTCATTGAGTAAAAACAAATCATATTTGCATCTAACTTTTAGATTCTTTCTTAACAAATTTACTATCTTTAACTTATTAAAGTTTATTTTACTTAAAATACATATTTTATATTGATATTAACAATAGAAGTTCTAGAAATGTCAATAAAATTTTTATATAATCCTTTTTGTTTCTCTATATTTTCAAACACTACTTGACTTGTGTGTTTAAGTTGCAAACAGCATAGAGCTGATTTTGTATTTTTACTTCAAATGACATTTTCTACATACTTTCATTTATTTTTCTAATTTAATCTTAAAACTAACTTTTTTTAGTTTATGTATAGTTCTATTTTTTTATTGGCCCTACACAGCACTGGCATACTATCGTATTTCTTTTTTTTTAAATTGGTTCTTTTTAATTATACATAACATTAAGAGTCTTTTTAGCATAATTATAAAATCATGAAATACAATTTGCTCTATTTCAGTCCCCAGCACTTCCTCTTTCCCTCTTCTCCTCCTTCTCTATTCCCTTCCCTCTGCTCTACTGATCTTTCTGCTATTTACTTTTAGTTAGGGGTTTTGCGTGTGTGCGTGTGCACCTTGCTCATGATAGTGAGCTATCATATATTTCTTTTCCCTTTCATTTGTTTCAAGGTAATACAGTGTAATTATTTTTATAGTGTTTAAGTTCTTTTATGGGGATTTTGGAAAATAAAAGCAATAAATTTGCATTCTCAGCAGGCCATCATGAACTGATAATCCTCTTGCTTCATCTTTTGGTTTTGTTTTAATGTAATGTCCTACTACATTAGTTGTGTCTCTTACAAATGCCTTAGAGTTGAATTGTTTTCCTTATCATTTGAGAGTCATTTTCTTTCAAAATAGGAGTTGGAGATTTATTTAATGATTTGATGTATTTGGCCATCATTCTATTGAGTTTAAAGATTTGGGTTGATTTTTTTTTCAAGAGAGTTAGAATATTTCATTTTCTTTTATTTACTACATTTAAAAGTTTAGTTAATTATATTTATAACAATTACTGAAATATTAAGAAATACTTTCCAAAGGTGTTATTCTTCCCTTTGGAGCATTTATATTTATGAGAAAATCTGCTATATATAATTGTGAACATAGTAGTGGTCACTACAGATGGGGAAAGGCAAGAGGAGGACACAGAAGGAAATTAAGAGGGGCTTTAAGGGACTGGGAAGGCTGTTGAGGGGAAGGGGAAACAGAGAAGCTGATTCAAAGTAGAAAGGTGGTTAGAGGCAATGTATTGAGGTATAGAGATATTACAATGAATCACATCAACTTGTTAATAATAATAATAATGATAACAATAATAATACATTTTAGTTAATTTATTTTGTAAATGAGATAAATTTTAATAAAATTTGGTATGTTAAACAGACCTCAGAAGAATAAGTAAATGCTTTTATTTTGTAAAACATACTCGATTTATAAAGAAGGTAACCACATTTTAGGGTTTGTTGAAAAGGTTAAAAATAATACATTCTAAATTTAATTTTAAATTTAAGAATTTAAAATTCTGGAGTCATCTGGAGGTTTTCAAGATGGCAGAATAGAAGAGGTCTCTTGCCCGGCTGCTCTGTGGAGTGAAGCCAAGGAAGCAGACAGCCAACTTCTCAGCAGGTGGGTGAACAAAAAAAAAAGTGGGGAGACCTTATTGGAATTTAAAACTGGATATTCAAAGCAGATCAGGGACTCAGGAGGTTGGATATAATAAAATAAGGAAGAAATCCCCAGTTGTATAGCCACTGCCTGCGCAGGGTCAGAAGCACCAGCCAGAGCAGTCCCTCCATAGGCATAGTGGAGGGACAAGGGAATTAAAGGAACCCACATTTTTGGGAGGCCTAAGGTATATTTGGGTAAAGAATGATTAGAGATCAAGGACATTGCCTGGGAAACCTGAAAGACACACTTAACAATATCCATGCACTGGGAAAGAAGCTGCCATCACTCCAGGTGGCATGTGTAAGACAAAGGAAGGAACCATTGTGCAGCTGCTTTGTGGGTGACAGCAGCTGAGGGGGTTGATTCCTGAAAAACCTGAGTTTGGCCCAAAGTATAGGCCCAGTAAATACACACTGCACAACAAAGAGTGTGCTTAAGTGACCAGTAGAAAATCAAATGTGGAGAGAGGTTTACACAGGGGACAACTGGTTGTGGACACCCAGTTGGTTCTACCCCTCCTCCTCCAAACCTACTGCTTGCAGATCAGCAAGGGAGAGATGCATTGGCTGGGAACTCAGAAGGGCAGAGGCAGGAGAGATTGTTTGGGGACTGAACCTGAGACCAGGAAATGTGGGGTCCAAAGGTAACGTAGGGGACTAAGAACTGGGCCTCCCCACCACATGAGTGGAACCCAGGGGAGATTTCTGGGGTATAGTCTTCCAGCATGGACCTGCAAGTACTGAGCACTGGAGGGGCACTGATTTAAGATCTCCAGACCAATTGGCATTCAGTGAAGAGCCTGGAACCCACCTAAGGCTAAACCCAGCCACCACAAATTCTGCCTGTGGGATTACCTCTCATTCCAACAATCCAGAGGGTGGAGCATCACACTCCAGACAACACCTAAAACTGTTGAGAAGAGAAACTGAGACTCTTTTGAACTCTAATGGAAAGAATTCTTTAACTTTTCATCAAGATCATTTTTTAAATTCTTTTTCTCTGATTGTGACCTTAATAGTGTATGGACATTTATGCATATTCATATTTGATTTTTCCATATTTCTAGCATTTTTGAAGCCAGTTATTTTTCATGGATTTTTTTTTGGGAGCTAAGATGTTTGATTACTATATTTTAGTTTTGTATTCTTTTTATTTTTAATTTTTTAAATTTTTACTTTATATGCTTTTTCTCCTATTTCCCTTGATTCTCTCTTTCGTTCTGCTAACAGCCAATTTCTATTGTTCTCTCTTTCATGCTTCCTTTTTTACTTGTTCTTCTCTCCTTCCTCATAATGATCACATCCTATATCACTTCTGTTCTCTCCCTGTCCCTGTCCACCATTTGAAATTATAAACCCTTTTGCAAACTTGCTGTTTTTATTGTAGAAAATAATGATCATATTATTTCTGTTTATTGTGATAATTACGATTGTAGATATCATAGTAGGAACTATTTGATTTAATGCTGTATAGTGTTTGCATCAGTTATTTTTATTTCCCCCTTAACAGTGAGGTACTGTAAACCTTCAGGGACACCACAAGTCCACAGGATAGAAACTCTATTGCCTCAGATCCATACTGTTATATGGATAGACACAGAAATAACATGACAAAGGAAGTGAAAAAATCACCCCAAACAAACCAAGGTACTCCAATAACAGAATCCATCAACACTACAGTGGAAGAAATGTCAGAGAAGGAGTTTAGAATGTACATATTTAAAGTGATCTTCAAAGTAAAGGATGGCATAAGAATGAAATCAGAGAGAAAGTACAGGAAGTGAAAGATCTCTTCAATAAAGAGGCAGAGATTCTGAAAAAAAAATTAAAAACAGAAATCCTTGAAATGAAGGAAACAATAAACAAAGTTAAAAATTCATTAGAAGGCATCACTAGCAGACTAGACCATTTGGAAGACAGCAATGAAGACAAAATATATAATCTTGAAAACAGGGCTGGGCATGGTGGCGCATGCCTGTAATCCAAGCAACTTGGGAGGCTGAGTCAGGAGGATCGCAAGTTCAAAGCCAGCCTCAGCAACTTAGCAAGGACCTAAGCAACTCAGTGAGACCCTGTCTCTAAATAAAATACAAAATAGGGCTGGGGATGTGGCTCAGTGGCCGAGTGTCCCTGAATTCAATCCCTGGTTCCAAAAGAAAAAAGAGAAAAAGAAAACAGAGTTGACCATGGAGAGAAGATGTTAAGAAACTATGAACAGAACTTCCAAGAACTTGGGATACCATGAAAAGATTGAATTTAAGATTTATCAGGAAAGATAAAGACATGTAGATACAAACCAAAAGAATGTACAATCTTGTCAATGTAATAATATCAGATTTCCCAAACCTTAAGAATGAAATGGAAAATCAAATACAAGATGCTTCAAGGACCTCAAATGTACAAAATTACAACAGACTCACACCAACACACATTTATTGAAAATGCCTAATATACAGAATAAGGATAGAATTTCAAAGGTTGTGAGAGAAAAATATCAGATTACATATGGGAGTAAACCAATTCAGATCTCAGCTGATTTCTCAACCCAGAGCCCTGGGATAACATATTCTAAGCTCTGAAAGAAAATGTTTGCCAACCAACAATCCTATATCCAACAAAATTAAGCTTCAGATTTAAAAATGAAATAAGTACCTTCCATGATAAACTAAAGTTAAAAGAATTTGCAACTAGAAAGCCTGCACTACAGAACATTCTCAACAAAATATTCCATGAGGATGAAATGAAAAAATAAAAAGTGAAAACCAGCAAAGGGAGGAACTGCATTAAAGGAATAGTCAATCAAAGGAAAAATTAATTCAAATTAAATACTAGAAATAAACCCAAAGAACTGGGAACTCAAATCATATTTCAGTAATAACCTTGAACATTAATTGCCTAAATTCATCAATCAAAACACACAGACTGGCAGATTGGATTAAAAAACAAGACCCAACAATGTGGTGCCTCCAAGAGACTCATCTCATAGGCAATGACATTCACAGAATGAAGGTGAAAGGATGGGAGAAAACATATCACTCACATGGATCATGTAAACAAGCAGGGGTTCCTATCCTAATATCAGATAAAGTAAACTTCAAACCAAAGTTAATTGGAAGGGACAAAGAAAGCCAGATCATACTTCTTAAAGGAATTATATATCAACAAGACATAACAATTGTTAAGTATTTATGCCCCAAACAATGGAGCATCTACATACATTGAACAAGCCCTTCTCAATCTCAAGAATCAAATAGATCACAACGCAATAATATTGGGTAACTTTAACATGCCTCTGACACCTCTGGATAGATCCTCCAAATAAAAACTAAGTAAAGAAGCTACAGAAGTAAAAAATACAATTGCTAATTTAGATTTAACAGACATATATAGAATTTTTCATCCATCAATGATTGAATACTTTTCTTCTCAGCAGCACACAGATCCTTCTCTAATATAGACCATGTTATGTAAGCTATCACATATGTTGGCATATAATTTTAATATTACCTTAAATATAATTTTAGTATCTGTAGGGCTACTTCGATAACTTCCTTTTCATTGATATTAATTTTTGTGTTTTTGCTTTTTTTCTTGATTAAATTTGTTTTTTATCAAATAACTATCTTCTTATATTATTATATTTTTAGATATATTCTTTTTTTTTCTATTTCATATATTTTTGCTCCTACTCTCAGTTTTTTCTCCCTGCTACATAGCTTGAAAGTAATTTGATTGTTATTCTAGCTTCTTTATGATACTAGCACTTTAAGGTATAAATTTTTCATCTGAGAACTGTTTCATGCCAGAGATCCTGATATTTTAAACTTTTATTACCACTTAGTTCAAAACAGTTTTTATTTATTTTTCTTGTCCTTTATTCCTTGACCTCTGAGAGATTTTATAAGTGTGCCATTTTATTTTGAAATAGTTGCAGGGTGGAATTCTATATATCTTAAGATGATTGATTTCTAATGTAATAAATTGTGCATGAAACACAGACTGCATAATTTCAAATTTTATAAAGTAATGGATCCTTTACTGAGAAAAAGTTTTTTTAGTTTGAGTCCATCCCATTTATTGATTCCTGCTTTGATTTCTTGTGCTTTGGAAGTCTTGTTAAGGAAGTCTGATCCTAAACCAACATGAGGAAGATTCAGGCCTACTTTGTCTTCTATTTGGTGCAGGGTCTCTGGCCTAATTCCTAAGTCCTTGATCCATTTTGAATTGAGTTTTGTGCAGAGTGAGAAATAGAGGTTTAATTTCATTTTACTACATATGGATTTCCAGTTTTCCCAGCACCATTTGTTGAAAAGGCTATCATTTCTCCATTGTGTGTTTTTGACTTCTTTGTCTAGTATGAGATAACTGTATTTTTATGGGTTTGTCTCTGTGTCTTCTATTCTGTACCATTGGTCTGCCTGTCTGTTTTGGTGCCAGTACAGGTTTTTGTTACTATTGCTCTGTAATACAGTTTAAGGTCTGGTATTGTGATACCTCCTACTTCACTCTTTCTGCTCAGGACTATTTTTGGCTATTTGAGATCTCTTATTCTTCTGGATGAAGTTCATGATTGCCTTCTCTATTTCTGTGAGGAATGTCATTGGAATTTTAATTGGAATTGCATTGAATTTGTAAAACTTTTTCTCAGCAAAGGATACAATCAATAATGCGAAAAGAGAGCCTACAGAGTGGGAGAAAATGTTTTACACACACACTTCAGGTAGAGCACTAATCTCCAAAATTTATAAAGAACATACAAAACTTTACACCAAAAATACAAAGAACCCAATCAATAAATGGGCCAAGGATCTGGACAGACACTTTACAGAAGAAGATGTACAGGTGATCAATAAATGTATGAAAGTGTTCAACATCTCTAATAATTAGAGAAATGCAAATTAAAACAACTCTAAGATTTCATCTTACTCCAATTAGAATGGCTATTATCAAGAATACAAACAATAATAGATGCTGGCGTGGCTGTGGGGGAAAAGGCACACTTTTACCTTACTGGTGGAGTTGCAAATTGGTACAGCCACTCTGAAAAGCAGTGTGGAGATTCCTCAGAAAACTTGGACAGATCCACCTTTTGACCCAGTTATCCCACTCCTCAGTTTATACCCAAAGTACTTAAAATCAGCATACTACAGTAAGGTAGCCACATCAATGTTTATTGTAGCTCAATTCACAATAGCTAGATTATGGAACCGACCTAGATGCTCTTCAACAGATGACTGGATAAACAAGGTGTGGTACATATACACAATGGAATACTATTGAGTCATAAAGAAGAATAATATTATGGCATTTGCAGATAAATGGATGAAATTGGAGAATATCATGCTAAGTGAAATAAGCCAATCCCAAAAAAACAAAGGCTGAATGTTTTCCCTGATAAGTGGATGATGATATATTATCAAGTTGGGGGGTGGGTGAGAGAAGAATGGAGGAACTTTAGATTATGAAGAAGGAAATGAGAGGGGGTATGAAAAATGGTGGAATGAGACAGAAATCATTACCCTGTGCACATGTATGATTACATGAATGGTATGAATTTACATCATGCACAACCATAGAAATGAAAAGTTGTACCTCAATTATGTACAATGAATCAAATGAAGTCTGTAAAAATAAATAAATAAATAAATATCCTTAAAAAAAGTAATGGGAATGCTTTTTATATTGATTGTATTGGTTACATATATGTCAAAACTGATCAAATTGCATACTTCAAATATGTGCATTTTATTGTATTTCAATTTTACCTCAATAAAGCTATGGGGGGAAAAGAATCATCTTATTACAGTAATATATGTATACCCATGTTTATAGTAGCACAATTCACAATAGCCAAACTATGGAACCAGTCTAGGTATCCATCAGTGAATGAATGAATAAAGAAAATGTGGTATAGATACACAATGGAGTTTTATTCAACCATAAAGAAAAATGAAATTATGGCATTTGCAGAAAAATGGATGGAACTAAAGACCATCATGTTAAGCAAAATATGTCAAACTCAGAAGGTAAAGGGTTGCATGTTTTCTCTCATATGTAAAAGCTAAGGAGGAAAAAGGAAAGGAAAGCTGGGGATGGACCTCCTCAAAGGGAGATCAGTGGAGGAAAGTTAACAAGAGATGGGAGAAACAGGGGAGAAGGGAGTGCTGGGAGGTGATTGTTATGTTGTGAGCGTGTATGAATATGTAACAATAAATCCCATCAATATGTACAACTATAGTGCACCAATAAAAAGTGAAAAAGGTAAAAGTAATTCAAAATTTTGTTTAAGTATGTTTTCTGAAGACAAAAGCTACATTCGAACATTACAAAAACAATTTATATCGAGTCGATACTTTTGATAAAAACTATTGATACTTTTGTATATTTATCTTGAATATATTCAAGAAAAACTATCGATACTTTTGTATATTCATCTTGTATCCAGCCATATTCTGTATTATTTTTTACATCTAGTAGCTTTTCATGGTTTACCATGATACTCTATTAAAATGATGGAATTTTTATCATTTATTTTCCAATATATGTATTTTGTATTTCATATTTCATGTTATTGTTGCATAAAATATAACTAACAAAATGGAAGAAAATACAATTTTCTTTCAATGTGTATGTCAGTTTTATTTACATCGATAATGAGAGAATGAGTGGGATTACAAATCATGTATAGTCAGCAACAGAAAAAAGGCTACAATTGATTGTCCCAAAGAGAAATTAATCATTTTTCTACAGGTTTAAAATTATTTGCATGGCTATCAATGAAAACTGCTAAGCAAAATATTTATATCTGATCAGCTCAAAACTTAAGTTTTTTTGTAAGAAATAGTAAAAAGTACTACAGATCTATGCTTAATTTTTAAAATCAAGAAATAACACTTCGAAAGTCATGTCTAAATGCAGAGTCCAATACTTAATATGTAGTTCATGTCTATATGTTTATATGTTTGTGTAATCAAAGAACGTGGACAAATGACACAGGTCTACTCTTTATCTTTAAACTTCGTATTTATGTAGTTATTTAAAATTAACATGCAATTAACAATAACGGAAACCCAGAAATTCATTTCTTGCACATTTTTAGTTGTGAACTCATCTCAATATAAAAGCAAGCGTAACTGAGTGGATTACTAATGTGACAATTAGAGAAAGAATCTGGTAATCTGCGTAATTTGGGACCGTTACAATACTCACACAGGGAAAAAAAATAAAAAGCAGACTTGGTATGCCAGTTACATCATCTGCCGCTGTAGCCTCCACTTCAGCAATTTATTTTCTACTTTCTCAAGCTTTCTCTAGTCTCTTTGGTATCTGTTTTCAAACTTCCAACACTTTATTGCTGTTATCTGAACTTTGTATTCTATCCCTGGGTACCTGTGCTTGTTTTTTAAAATCCTTTTGTTGTCAAGTGACGTGATTTCAAGAGAATACAAAGTTAAATGTATGCTTGACCAAATCTACTAGAAATTCCCAAATATAATTTTCTGATTTACTTTTCTAAAATGGAACATAATTTTTTATGAGATCCCTTTCTGATAGAAATTAAGTTTCATTTCATATTCTTTCTTTTTACCAGAGATACCTAAGTTCTTAGGGACTTGTTCCATGCTAAAGTACCACAAAGGTGGAATGACCTTCATAAGTCGTTCTATATTTTACACAGATATACTCCAAAACATCATCCAAAGTTTATTTTATGAGATCATTCCTAAGAATCTCCACACATTCTAGCTTCCTCTCTTCCGTCATAAAAAGCATTTTGCTAGACCTAACTGCAACTCTTTGAATTACAGAAAGCTGCTTTTAGAACTCTGAGACTCATTGCATTACCTTATTTTTGAGACCTGTATAAATCTGTATCGGACCCATCTGTCTAGATAAACCACAAAATATTTTTTCTGTTACCATGTCATGTTACATATGGGGAAATTCAAGAGTTACAAATTTCCCTGATCCTAGCAAAGATTGAAGGCATGATCTCATTGTGCTGAAATCACCATATAAACTAAAAGTCCTCTTATCCACTCATCCTTAAAAAGTTTAAATTTTAAGTAAATTACAACTTTTCAACATTTACAACATTTCTCAGGACTGCAGTGACTATGTTATCTTTTCTTTCTCATTTTCAGACCCTCTCTTCATAAATTTTATGTAGTCCTATAAGAGCAGTCTGAATCCTGGTCATGCGTTTTCTATGCTCTGAATTCCTTAAGATTTATGATTTTGTAAAAAGACATGATTACACTTCTTTTCTGTTAGCATATTAGTCTACCCAGGTCAGCCTTCGTAAGGGAAAGTTCATGTTAAGCCTACCAAACTCTCCACACCTGCCAATGAGAAGGTACAGAGCTCTCAACTCAGGTTTTCAGTGAGGATCTGCACAGCAGTAAGTGAAGGCTTAAGACACTGTTGTAGACTTCCAGCATGAACACTGATGTGTACCTCAACACACACATAGCCCCTAAACAACAGATGGAGACTGGTTGGTTCCAGGCATTGAAGGAAATGTCTTCTAAATCATTATCTGACCACCAAGTTACATTATATAAGATTTTAGTAGGCCCCCAAAATAGTTTACAAAATTACTTCAAAAAATCACTTAACAAAATTCAGCAACAACAACATTGGTGAACAACAACAAAAATCCCTTGATAGGGATGCAGAATCCAACTTCATAATTACCATTTTATATTATTTTAAATGCCCACAATGTAACAAAAAGTTAAAAAAAGTAAAAAAAAAAATTACTACCCATTGGCAGATTTAAAAAAAGTCAGACTAAGCTTATAAAATACAAATTTTGAATAAGCTAGTGTAATTATGTACAAAAAAAGAAAATAAACTATTACTAAAATCTGAAAGAAAAGTAGGAGAAGGAAGTCTCACAAATTGAATGTACAAATAAATTATTTTTAAAATAAGCAAACAAATTCTGGAGTTACAATAGCAGAGACTTAAAAAAATCACTTCAGTGCCTCAACAGCAGATATGAGGTGGTAGAAAGAAAAAACAATGAATTTAAAGATAAGTCAGCTGAGATTAAATCATGCTTGGAAACACAAAGAAAAAATAGTTAAGAATAATGAGCAAGACCTCAGAGAACTATATGACTCCATCAAACATAATAACATATACATAATGAGATTATTTGAAGGAAACAAAGGGACAAAAATAATCACTGAAACCTTCCCAAATTTTATGAGAACTAGTAATCTACACATAAAAGAAGTTTAACAAATTCTAATGGGGTATACTCTAAGTTACACCCACACTTCATTAATCAAATTGGTAATAGGGAAAGACAAAGACGTAATCTTGAAGTCAACAAAAATATAAATGACTTATTATGTACAAGGATCATCAACATCATCAACACCTGATTTCTCAGTAGAGCCATAAACAACTGAGGGCAGTTGCATGACATATTCAAAATGCAAAAAAAAATATTGTCAATCAAGAATTCTATATTCACAAAGACTGACTTTCAAAAATAAAGCAGAACTTAGTGAGACCCTGCCTCAAAATTTAAAAATAAAATAAAGGGTTAGGAATTTGGCTCAGTGACTAAGACCCCTGAGTTCAATTCCTGATGCCTAAAAATAAATAAGTAAAGCAGAAAATGAGATATTTCTATATGAACCAAAGCTGAGAGAATTTGCTGCTAGTAGACTTTCCAAACAAAAATATCAAAAGAAATCTTGTGAACTGGAATGAAAAGACACTAAACAGTAATTCAAACTCACATGAAGAAAAAAAGAGCATCAATTAACTATGTAGCTAATAAGAAATACAGTATCAATGCATTTTACTTATTCCTTTCTTTCTTTTGAAAGACGGTGGTTTAAAATAATAATTATAAATTATTTGCATTGACCTGCATAGGATAAAGATGTTATTTATGTGACAGTAATAGTAACAGCAGTAGAAAGGGAATACATCTATATAGGAACATTTTTTAACTACTGAAATTGGTTTTATTAGTCTGAACAAAACTTTTGTAACTTAATATTTTGTAAGTAAACTATAGCCCCATTGCAACCATTAAAAATAATAAAAATCATTGCAAAATAAACAAGGGAATTCAAATGGTACACTAGAAAATATCTATTTAACACAAATAACTCAGTATTGGACTAATATAATCCAGAGACATACAACTCAAAAAACAGCCAACAGAATAATAGACAATAATAATTATTATCTTAATTTTTTCTTATTATTATCTTTTATTTTATCTTATTATCTTTATTATTAACAGAATAATAGTAATCCTAACAGTAATTACACTAATTGTAAATGGTTTAAATACTGTAATCAAAAATGGATTAAATAAGACCTAGGATATGCTATCTATAAAAGATACATTTTATATTCAAAGACATAAAGAAGTTGATAGTAAAGGTTGGACATATACATATGTACATATACATACACACACACGTGTGTGCCTTCACACAGATACATATATTGCCCAATCAGTGACCAAAAAAGAGCTGAAATAACTATATTCAGATCAAACAAAATATACTTTAAGACAAAATTATTCCTAGAAACAAGGGAGGATATTTAATATTTATAAGAGAATTGGATAAACAGGAATATATAACAATTATAAACACATATACGTCTGAAGAAAGAGCCCCCAAATACAAAACAAAAGGAGAAAGATTTGAAGTTGAAAAAGAGACAATTCAATAATAGCAATTAGAGATTTCTGTGGCCTACTTTCAACAATGAATATAATAATTGGAAGATAAAAGGACAAGAAGACTTGAAATCTTGAAAAACATCAGAAAAGGATTAAAATCACATAAGGGTGTTCCCTGACTGAAATAGATTAAAACCAGGAAACAAGAAATTTGGAGAAATTTTTTAAAATATGGAAATTAAATAACCAATGGGCCAAAGCATAAATCACAAGAAACCTAAAATGTATGTATTATGAGAAGGAAAAATAATGTGCAATATATAAACATATATAATATTATATACATATATGTATATATATGTATGTACATATATACATATATAATGTTATATACATATGTATATGGATACATTATATACATATATGTACATATGTTGTACATATATGTATATAATGTATCCCTGATACATTGAAGTATGTATCAGGGATACGCTTGATACACACTTCAATGGAAACTTATAGTCTATCAGAAAAGAAGAAAAATTTTAACAATCTATCTTAAGAAACTAGAAATTGAAGGATAAACCAAACACAAAGAGAGCAGAAGGAACAAAATGATAAATATTTTTATAAAATAATTAAAACTTATAGCAGACATTAGACAACAGAAAGTAAAAGTCAATGTAACCTAAAGGTGATTATTGTAAGGTGAAACAAGATTGGTATAATTCAAAGTTAGATAGGAGTAAGAAGTTCTGGCTAGCTACTGCACAGTAGAGTATCTATGGACAATGATAATGTATTATGTATTTCAAAAGACTCAGAAAAAAGGTTTTGAATGCTTTAAATATAAAGAAATGATAAATATTTGAGGAGGTATATATGTTTACCCTTCTTTAAACATTGTACAATGTGTCCATGTATCAAAACATGACATGGTATCCCATAGATATATACAATTTTTATGCTTTATATATCAGCTTAAATGTTGAATGTTGAAAAAAGTTGATTCTTTGAAAAGACTACCAAAACTGACAAAGATTTAGCTAGACCGATCAAGAAAATAATTCAAATTAATGAAATTTCAAAAAGACCTTTCCAAAATAAAAAGGATTATGAATGAAGTATGAATAACAGCATGCCAACAAATCAGATAAGCTAGATGAAATGGAAAATTTCCTAGAAAACTACAAGAACCAGCTGTGTAAAATCAAGTAGAAAATCTCAACATACCTATGACAAGAGGTGGAATTAATAATAGAAAACTTCCTTCACAAAAAAGCCCAGGGAAAGATGGCTTCACTGATGAGTTCTACCATATTTCTAAAAATAAATTAACACCAATCTTGCATAAAATATTCCAAAAAACCGAGGAAGTTGGAACAATTTTCAATTCACTCTGTGAAGATAATAGACTATGCTACCAAAACCAGAAAAATCAAGTTGAATGAATTTTTGTGGATGAATATGAAAGAAATTTTAAAATTGATTGCACAGGTATGAAAATGTCATATTGTTCAAAGCTTCTTTTAGACAATCCTGCAGATGTCAGATTTTAATCTAAACAGAATCAATAGCTACAAAGCATTTTGAGAAAGAGATGATTTTTAAAGACAACCATATCTTGTGTGTAGATAATTTATTACTGGTGGCAAAAGTAAAAAGAGAGTGTAGGAGATTATGGCAGTCAACCAGGTGATAGCTGACAAAGGTTTAGTGTTAGGTGTCAGATTACACTACTATTTCTGGCATAAGCAAGCTGTATGGTAGGAATTCCTTTTATTGAGATGGGGAAAGATGGAGGGCACACACCTATGGCAGTAGAGGTATGGCAGCAAGAGAGAGGTCAGGGTTCATTTTCCAGTTTCTCAAAGAGGATACAATATTTTAAATTGAAATAAATGTATACTAACAGATTCAGTAAACTACTATAACTTCCTGAACCCAAATCAATACTTGATGTGCAAGAACACTCCTTTCAGTGGGGGAAAGATAATGTAAATATTAGGACCCTGAGTTCTAATGCAAAGCAATTAGAAGTAATAGCAAATCGAGAAATATATGAAAAAATGGGAACCAAGTTGCAGGTTGTGTGTGAGATAGGCACCCTAGGACAAATAAGTAGAAAGTGAAAAAAGTGTAGAAGCCTACATCTTCATGATGTATACTATGAGCCAGAATAAGCTCTGAAGCCCAATATCAGGGTCATGATTCAGCTTTCTCCAAGTATCCAGTATGACATTGGGCAATTTACATATCTAGCTTGCCTCAGTCTTCTCTATAAAATGGAAATAATTGCAACACCTATTTAACTGCATTGTTGTAGGGTTTGAACACGCTGCAGAATATTTAAGTAGCACTACAGAAATGTTAATTATGATGATGATCTTCATGATAATGATCGTGGTGATAGTAGTGGTAATTATGACTAAAATGATAACATTTATCAGGACAGAAGCCTGGAGGTAGAGAAGGTAGAAGACAGTCTTGTATGCTAAAGAATTTGAATATTTTCTTGCTGCAATAGATTTCCATAAAAAGGGCCAGAGCATGAAGTAACAATTAATCATATGTTGGAAGACTCGCCCTAATGGCAGTGTAAAGAATGAGTGACAAGGGACACAGCCAGGGGGATAGAGGCCAATCAAAAAGGCTGATATAATTGTTCATGAGCCACAAATTCAGAGCAACACAAAGTCACCTCTTAATTTCAGAATTTGAAGTGTTCCATCATTAAAATTTAGCAGAGTGGGCATTTGGTAGATCTGACAGCTCAGAGGAAAATTGCTGCTGCTCTGGACAGCAGCTGCTCCTGGAAACCTGCAGGCCAGCAGGGACTTGGGCTTCGAGCCTGGCCCTTTGCCAAGATGAGATCACTAGGCGATGTGCCTGTGCCTTCTGGGACATTAGCCCCCTCCCCAGATCTGAGCCTGTCTATTCACCTACCCTTCCCCTCCAGGCCCCAGCACAGGCCACTGGGAGCCTCAGTCAGCTGTGCTCCCTCAGCAGCAGAGTGTCTCATTAATAACTTTTTAATGAGGTCACAGACAGTGACTCTTCATTAATGGATTGGTTAGTTTGCCATCCCAGGGGAGGAAGGGACTGAGGACAGAAGTCAGTGACAATGGAGCTAAGCCCAAGAGTAGCTGCGTGGGAGGGAGGGAGAATGAGCTCCTCTTGGCAGAGGCTCCAGGCTTTCACTGATAGGCCTCTGGGGTCCCTTCCAGACACTAGGATTCTGGAGAGAGAACTCAAGGGACCAGGGCCTGGTGGGGGGAAGTGACAGCAGAGCCAAGTGATCCCAGTCTCATCCCAGCTCTAGGTAGAGTCTTGGGGAAATCAAACATTCTTCAGATTGTCTTGTATGCTTGTATAGCTGAAATAGTGCTCTTGACACTGTACATCCTCTTGTCTTCCATAAGCATGGATTTCCTTGCTACTCCCCTTTCATATCCATGTGCAGATTTTTTGTGTTGTATTTCAAATCCTTTTAAACTACATTTGTTCTAGGAGTAATTGGCCCTCTTCTGTCCTCCATGTGTAGGATCTTAGGCATTCCATCCACTGCCAGCTTCTCAAAAACAATCACTAATGTGGAGATGAAGCTGCCATTAAATTTATACCTCCCCTGAGGATTAGTGCCAGAGCCTCCTAATTGGCCTCCCTGCCTCCAGTAATGCTGCAGATTTACCACCTTATTCTAATCTACCCTCCATAGTCTCTCTAGAGTTCTTTCCAAATACACATGTGACAATCTATCCTTGCTATGCTTAAAATCCTTATGATTCACCTTCATCTTCAGAATAAAACTAATGTTCTTAGCATCTCATACAAGCCTCCTTATTATGAAATCCTACCTTACCTTTTCAATTTCAATTCTTGCCATTCAACTATGGTTATACTGAATTATTTTCTTTCCCCTTATACAATGCATTGTGAATCTGTCTAAAAACATAGTCTTTTTTAATCACACTTATCAATTTAGAATCTAAAATGCCTGTGTCTATTACTTACTTAGAAGTTATACAAGTTCATACCTTTACTCTAAAACTCTATACTTTCATTTTCTCCTATTTTGTAATTGGGATGTTATACAATAATAAAATTATATAGTATACATATATACACACATAAATACTTTATAGAGTAAAGTTTAATGTGGAAATTAAAAAAGCCCTTAGGAGAGTGATAGGAGAAATTGAAAGAAAATAATGTTGAGAACAACTTAAATGGAAATGATCTTACCTATTTTATGTATTTCTTTGTGTTCATTTACAATACTTATAAAGTGACTTTTAAAAAATTTGTTCTACTTAGTTATACATGAGAGTAGAATGCGTTTTTAACTAATTTTTTAAATTTGTTTTAATTAGTTATACATGACAGTATAATGTACTTTGATATATCATGTATAATGGAGTATAATTTCTCATTCTTCTGGTTATACATGATGTAGAATCCCACCAGTCATATGGTTACATATGTACATAGGGTAATAATGTCTGATTCATTCTACTATCCTTCCTATCCCCATACCCCCTCCCCTCCCTTCACTCACCTCTACCTAATCTAAAGTAACTCTATTCTTCTCTAGACCCCCACCATTGTGAATTAGTATTCCCATATCAGAGAAAACATTTGCCTTTGGTTTTCAGGGACTGGTTTATTTCACTTAGCATGTTATTTTCCAGCTCCATTCATTTACTGGCAAATGCCATAATTTCATTCTTCTTTAAGGCTAAGGAATATTCCATCATATATATGAACATATATATATTTGCATATATATGTGATATATATATATCACATTTTTTATCCATTCATCTGTCAAAGGGTCCCTAGATTGGTTCCATAGTTTACCTTTTGTGAATTGAGCTGCTATAAACCTTGATGTGACTGCGTCACTGCAGTGTGCTGATTTTAAGTCCCGTCAGTATAGACAGAGGAGTGGGATAGCTGGGTCAAATGGTGTTCCATTCCAGGTTTTCTTAGGAATTTCCATACTGCTTTCCATAATGGTTGCACCAGTTTGCATTCTTAGCAGCAATATACGAGTGTACCTTTTTCCCCACATCCTCACCAACATTTATTGTTGCTTGTTATTCTTGATAATTGCCATTCTGACTAGGAGATGAAATCTTATAGCAGTTTTAATTTGCATTTCTCTAATTGCTAAAGATGTTGAATATTTTTTCATATATTTGTTGACCAATTGTATTTCTTCTTCTGGGAAGAAGACACTTCTGAGAAGTATCTATTCAGTTCCTTAGCCCATTTATTGATTTTGACACATTGTACACAAATGGAGCACAACTTCTCATTCCTCTGGCTGTACATGGTACAGAATCATCCTGGTAGTATAATCATACACGGATATAGGGGAATAATATCTGTCTCATTCCATGGTCCTTGCCATCCTCACACACCCTCCCCCTCACTCCCTTCTACACAATCCACAGTTCCTTCATCCTTCCTACCCACCCACCCCTGTTATGGATTGGCATCCACTTATCAGAGAAAACATTCAGCCTTTTGTTTTTTGGGTTTGGCTTATTCACTTAGCATGATATTCTCCAACTCCATCCATTTACCAGCAAATGACATATTTCATTCTTCTTTAAGGCTGAGTAATATTCCATTGTGTATATATATATCACAGTTTCTTTATCCATTCATCTGTCAAAGGGCTGCTAGGTTGGTTCCATAGTTTAGCTATTGTGAATTGAGCTGCTATAAGCATTGATGTAGCGGTATCACTGTAGTACACTGATTTTAAGTCCTTTGGGTATAAACCTAGGAGTGGGATAGCTTTGTCAAATGGTGGTTCCATTTCAGATTTTCTGAGGAATCTCCATAGTACTTTCCATAGTGGTTGCACCAATTTGCAGTCCCACTAATAAAGTGACTTTTATTCTCTGAATGAAATGGTCATTTGGAGTGACACTTTCCTTCGTTGTATAGGTGTACATTTGTAAACTTTCATGCTGTAAATGGAATTTGTATTATCTCTTTGGGAAACATTTGCATTTTAGTGTACATTTATGTCCCTGCCCTCTTTGATCTGGCAATATAGATTTGTATAATGTAAATTTATTTCTCCAAATTGAGAGTGATTTTTTAAAAAGTTTTTGTCTTTATATGGTTTCAGAAGTGTGAACCAGCTTTCTTTTTATTATTGTGAGAAACTTTTTGTTTTATAACATAGTTGTTGACTCTGTTAATATGGACATGCTAGGATTTGGATCATTTTCAATTGAAGTCAGGGTATTATGCATAATAGAAAATATTAGACTGAGATATTTGCTTACCAAGGAGGCCAATGCTTTCTCCATCTTATTAAATGTGATTTTTTTCTTTGTACAGAAGAGTACTGTATTTTTGAATAGCCTACTCCCAAGTAAAAGCAAATCTCTATGATAACTTTTTTCCTCTGGACATAAGACTTTAGAACAGTAACATGATGCACATTTACAAGCAGCTTTAAGTACATTTCTCAACAATCTTTTTAAGGCAAATTGTGACTATATGTGTATAATTAAAATTGTTTTTAACCCTTTGCCTATGAAAATATTTTGGAAAAAAAACTTACTTTGTATATTCAGTTTCGGAAAGATAAAAAAAAGTGCTTTGTATTTTGTTGACTTCAGTATTTTGTGTAAACATTTATGTTGACCCATTTATGTTTAATGCTGAAAACTAAAATGAACATGCTGTCAGTTGAACATAGAAAGGATTTTTTCTAGAGATCTACAGAAGAAAAGCAATCTTCTGAGCACAATATTATTGAATTTAAAGGTTTTATCACTTAGCTGTTCACATCTTGCACCTTAAAATAATAGCATGAAGATTGGGGTGTCGGGAATACCTTTTATGTTTGATGTTGTTACTCTAGTTTTCTAACCCAGCATTCTGTGGTGAGGCCATTAAATCCAACCACCTGTCATTCACTGTTCCTTCTCAGTCACACTGGTTCATCAATATGTCCTTTTCACAGTGTCAGTACTCTGCATCCCTTATAAAGCTGCTTTCTTCCATTCTTTCCTAATTTTGTTCTGCCAGCCTCAGAGTGTCTCAACCCCATGTCAAACCTTCTCTTTCCACTGTCATCCCGTGGTCTCAAGATCAAAGCTGTCCTTATTGGAGATTGGTGATGACTTTCCTGTAATAATACAGTTATTCCTAGTTTGCCTTCATCCTTACCATACTCTGTTGACACAGCCAGTTGTCACTGCAATTTTAGAAAATTCCAAGTCCCGGAGAATGTTACCTTGGGAAACAACCCTCCTCTAGGGGTCCTGTTGTTTCCATGTTTCCCAGTGCCAATAACCCAGTCCTCTCAATACTTAGGTGTATTCTAGAAAAATTTCTGTTCTTGTGGAAATTTTATGGTCTGCCATTTTTGCTGCCCACCCCAATTCCCTATTCTACCTTTTAGTATGTTGGCATGGAATTTTAGTAAAGTCTGACATTTCAGAATAAAGAAATTTAAATGGACAGAAAAAAAGAAAAGAAAAGGTTATTTGGCACAGAGTAAGGCTTCAGTAAAGGGAAGGAATGATTGAGTCTTTATAACTTTACACAAATTTTCTGCCTGAAAATCCTCCCTTTAATATATTCTCTCCATCAGTTAACTTGTGTTTATCTTACAAGATTCCACTTTGATTCTGTTCTTTGGAGTACAATTCTAATGTATTTCCTCTGGAGAGTCTGATTCCCCTGGACAAACCTGAGTTCATTCACCTTTTAATACATAGTATCTTGGGCTTATGTTAAAGTATGTAATATAATGTAATTGTCCTTTAGATGCATTTCTTATCAACTGAATATACGGACAACATCTCAGTCATGTTCATATTCCTGTGCCTGGTATTCAAATTACACTTGATAAATGTTTAAATGAATGATTAATTCCCAAATCATTATCTCTAGCAGTAACCTCTCACCCAAACGTGTCATGTTTACAACTCCTCCCAAGTCATTTCTGCTTAGTCAGCAACATATCCAGCTAAGCAATGCTGTCAAACTAAAAAGCACGGAAGGTACTGTTATACTTCCCAAAAAGATTCTCCAGTGCCATCCAGAGAAAGTCAGCCCCACCCTAATCCCCCCTCCCCATAGCACCACCCTAATCCCTCCCACGCCCTATAGCCCTGCCCTAATCCCTTCCCGAGCCCTATAAAAGTTGGCAATAACACAATTAATGCGCAATTTCCCGGCACCCCGCTTTTAGGAGTAAGGGCAATTGTCACTGGCCAGCTAAAATAAAGGCTTCTTTTGGCTTTATGTGATCAGCTTGGATGATTTTATTTTCTTTGAGTACAACATGTGGAGGCCCCAGCGAGATTTAATTTCTCCAAGCCCTCACGCCTAAATTGGCCTCCTGTGATGGTTACCTGGGAGCCCCCACCTTGTTTAAAGTTTTCCCCTAATGTTAATGGGCTAATATAAATCAAAATGTAATCAATATGTTAAAATGACAAGGATATCTTTAAGTTTTATTCTTTATTGTGCTTAAATAACTGATGGGGTATTGTGCTACGTTGCAAAGCCTAGGTTTTTCTTGAAAAACTAGGTTTGGTTGCTCTTTGTATATTCATGTGTCCATGTCTTCTGGGTACGCAGGTCTTTAGAGTAGGAAATTTGTCGGGCTGCTGTTCTCCAGGTTAATCTTGTCTGTGTTGGTAGTTTCAGGCTTGTGGGAATGGCAGATTTTATTGGGGATCATTTAATATTCTGTAACAGAACCTGCTATCAATAGGGTATATGTAAATTTGTTACTTTTAAATGCAAATGTGAGAGCCTGATTTGTTTAAAGGTTAATATCATGAAACATAAAATATTTGGTCATTTTGCTACACAAAAGGAAAGTTAAAAGCTCTCATCCTTCTCCTTGAACAACTATTCACATAGATTCAGGAAACAACATAAACTGTGTAAAATGATGTCCTAAGAGGAGGCAAAAAATAACTTCAAACCTGGAACAATCTGCCTAAGACTGTAAAAGGCCCTGCCTTACCTGAAATAAGGGTCTGCCTCCCACTCTGCTACAAGTCAGAATGTTTCCAAAATATGTCAGCTTTCAGCTCATTTAAAGTTATATTCAAAAGATTATTTTTTGTTGTAGAATTACTGTGATATCAAATAGGAAATATAATATGTAACTCAGGATTTAGGATGACTATTACACAAACTAGATATGTTTTTATTGTTGTTAATTATTTTGTATTTTTCCTTGTGAGCTCTGTAGCTGATACCTAATTAATGTTTTGAAGAAGAATACTAGGCCATCACCTATGAAATAGACGAAATAGTAACTGGTAAAACTGGCTTTCTGGATGTTTAAGATCAAACTTAAGGATTGAGATTAAAATAAAGGGGCCAAGAAAACCAGCTTTGGTTCTTGCCCTCAGAGTCAGCCTGCATTCAGGGAATAAGAGTTTCCAAGAAAAGTTCTCTACGGAACTTTGCAACTCTGGGTCAACACAGCTGCCTTCGTTGCTGCCAGAACTCAGAGTTTTCGTCCATGCAGACAGTGGGCAAAAGACACCGCCTGGTTTCTTTGTTGCACAGAAGGCATCCCTGTGTCCAGAGCCGAGGAAACACCAACTGCCATCGGCCTCCAGGTTGCAAGAACTGCCACAGCCAGAGCACAAAAGCCACTGAGGCCCAGATGCCAGCTCCACCAGAGCTCGGAACCGTCCAGGACAGAACCCAATCTGAGTGGACACTTCTCAATTACCCATGCATTCCAGGCTTGTCCCCCAGAGTTGGAAACTCAACAAAGATTGCTGTGAACAAGGAGGTACAACAGTGGGCCAGACAGGCTTGTCTCCTGCCCTCCTGGGGCTAATAGGACAAGCTTCCCAATGTTATGAATGGAAGCAAAAAAAAAAAAAAAAAAAGCTGTCAACTGTCCACAAGGCAGAAGCCACTACCTTAGATCTGCTGGAATCCAGGAAGAGCGCCACCATCCACCCCAGAATGCAGAGGCTGCTGGAATGAAGGAGCTGCTGAAATAACAGAGCTGCCACCACCCAAGCACGGGACTCTCAAATTCCCCACAAGTGACCCCTGTGAGAACTCGGCTGACTCTTAAGAGACAGGAACAGGTCAATTTGACCAACTTGATCTTAAACACCTAGCAAAACAGTTAAAACCAAAAAGAAACAATAGTTTAATGTAACTTAAAATGTACTTGTGTTAGCCCCTAGAATAGGACTGGAGGCTAAAAGAGAGATTCTTAGGCAAATGTACCTGATAACTCAAGTTCCCAAATAAAGGCCTCAACCTCTCCAGCCTTTGATAGGCCTTGTTATGGGAACAACTTCTCAGTTCTTCTACCTGGTGAGAGATTGACTTCTACCATGTCATGATTTTCTGTATTATGTCATTTTGTTTCTCTCTCATAGAAGCACCCACCCCAGATGACTTTACAACCTGCTCTTTCCAAGCAGACTTCTGCTCCTCATTGACCAGATTTCTAAAAGAAACTTCAAACTGCTTCCCAAGACTCCACCCACTTTCAGCTCGAAGCAGCAAGAGCGGTCCGCACCCCCTCTCCTTAAAAAGTTCCTAATTAAGGACAGGCAGTTAGTGTAAAATAAGAAATCTAGTCAAACTGAGGAATGGAACCCATCAGAGTCTGGGAAGTTGGAAACT
>JAJEJO010000825.1:27792-43203 GCA_020662805.1 Glaucomys volans
GATTGACGCCACATCCCCAGTCCTATTTTGTATTTTATTTAGAGACGGGTCTCACTGAGTTGCTTAGGGCCTCACTAAGTTGCTGAGGCAGGCTTTGAACTCGCGATCCTCCTGCCTCAGCCTCCCAAGTGCCGGGATTACAGGCGTGCACCACCAGCTTAGGAATTTTTAAAGTTTAGGGTCGCAAGCAAGAAAATGTCATAAGCAGAGCTTAATCAGCAATTTTGTTGAGAGCTCAGAAAACAAGAATGCTGATAGGAATGCCGACTATGCTTATGAGGTTTTGAAGCCAGAATTGGACAGGTAGTATAGAAATAAAGAAATTGGGTCAATCGAGAAAATGGAGGACATGAAAGTCATCTGCATCTTAAAGTTGGAGGCTACCCTTGAGAATGGAATGCCAGAGATCTGGAGTCCATTGATTACCAAATTTACCTGCCCTTATCAAGAACTATAGGCAAAGAGTTGTTAACTAATACCCACTGTAGCATTACCTGTTCTGCCCTCCCCCTGTCCATCTGCTTCTCAGCTTTTGCATCTCACCTGCAAAACTGGGCCTAGTCACTTAGGCAGGGAGGGAAGAAATGAGGGGGGAGGGAAGAGGAGAGTAAAACTTATAAAAGGGACAGGATTTACTCATCACATGGATTCCACCTTTGGGTCCCCTTCTTCCACCCAGGAGAAGTTTGCTTTTACTTTTCTTTAATAAAGTGTCCTACTTTCTACTCTACACTTGCCTCAGCATGCTTCTCTGGCGTTATACTTCAACACCTGAGGAAGCAGAACTCGTCACGGGTAAATAGCGGTATCAATTTCAGAGGATATTAAGGATTCTATTGGGAATTGTACCAGAAGCCACTCATGTTATAGTCTGGGAAAGAATTTGACTACATTTTACCCATGTTCTGAAATTTTATATGAGGCTAACTTTAAAAGTGATAGACTAATAAAACTGGTGGTAGCTAGTGGCTTGGGAGGCAGAGGGATCACAAGTTCAAAGCCAGTCTCAGCAATTTAGTGAGGCCCTAAGCAACTTAATGAGACCCTGTCTTAAGATAAAAAAAAAAAAAATTGGAGGACTAGAGTGTGCTTCAGTGGTTATGCATCCCAGGGTTCAATCCCTGGTATAAAAAAAAAAAACTGGTGGAGGAAATTTCAAAGCAGCACAGCATTCAATTAGTGGCATGGATATTGCTGGCAACTTTTAGTCAGATTTACGGTGAGAAATGGGAGCAGTCTGAATTTCAATTTTTAATTGAAATCTGGCCAGAAAAGTGCATGAAAAGTTGGGCTCAAAGAAGTTGTGCTCTTTGAAGAGATTACAGCTCCCTCAAGAGATGCTAAATTCTTTGCACAGAGACAATAATAGGAAAGATGGCTTGGGAGCATCTCAGGAATTTTCAAGACCACACCCACTGCAGACTTAAGGGTATATAAGGAAAAATTCTTATGAGAAGAGTTCATGGGACCACTCTTCTTGCAGTGGGGCATGGGGAGTTGTTTCATCATGCTGAGCCACTCAGGCACTCAGAGACACTGCTACTGTGATTTCTGGGGACCCAGGTATTACCGAAGCTGGAAGAAGACCTTGATCTCATCTACATGGTGTTGGTGCAGGATGCTGAAGTTAAGGGGTCATGGAGACTTTTACCGAGATTCAGAATAAGGCTTGGGAGGCTAGGCAAGGTGTAGCAGGGTCAGAGTCCCTCAGGCTGCTTCTAAGAGAGTGATGCATGAAGATGTGAGAAAGAAGTCAAAAATACAAAGGAGAATTCTGAGATTCCTACAAAGGAGGATTCTGAGGTGCCAGTAACATGGATTGTCTGCCAAGTACAGCTGCTGACTGTGGAGAGGGCCAGGCTAAAAGGGAGGCCATATGTGTAACCTGGCAAGGCCAGAGGGGTCAGGCTGCATATGCCCTTTGGAAAGCATATTTCCCTGACACATGTCCAAGATGCTGTAAGCAGTTACCAAACTGGTTTGCCTGACTGGGTTTCAGTCTTGCTTTGCCCTGTCTCTTCTTTCCCTGTTCCTATTCCTCACTTTGGGGTTGGGAATGTTCACCCTGGGCCACTATATATTAGACAAAAATAACTTGCTTTTGATTTTTACAGAGGCTTATGCCGAGTGTTCAGCTTGAATCTCAGAGGACCTTTTAACTTGGACTTTGGGGCAATGCTAAAACTGTTAAGACTATACGACTCTCACAGATGAACTAAATAGTTTTTTGCATTGTGAGACTGACTTGAGCTTTTGTGGGCCAGGGACAGAGTGTTATGGTTTGGATATTGTTATACTTCCCAGAAAGATTCTCCAGTGCCACCAGGAGAAAGTCAGCCCCACCCTAATCGCCCCTCCCTACAGCCCAACCCTAAACCCTCCTGTGCCCTATAACCCTGCCCTAATCCCATCCCGAGCCCTATAGAAGTTGGCAATAACACAATTAACGTGCGATCCCCCGAAACCCCGCTTTTAGGAGTAAGGGAGGTTGTCGCTGGCCAGCTAAAATAAAGGCTTCTTTTGGCTTTACGTGATTGACTTGGATGATTTTATTTTCTTTGGGTATAACAATATGAGGTGTCCCCCCAACATTCCTGTGTTAATACAGGATGTTTGGAGGTAAAATGATTGTATTATGACACTGTAACTAATTATTCCATTCGCGTTTGAATAGATTGATGAGGAGATAACTATAGGCAGGTGGGGCAGGGCAGGAGGAGGTGGTTCACTAGTGGTGTGCCCTGGAAGGGTTCATCTTGCCTGTGGCCACCTCCTCCATCCCACCCTCCTCCTTCCGTTTCTTGCCATGAGCTGAGCGGCTTTCCTCTGCTGGATCCTTCCACCAAGATGTGCTGTCTCACATTAGGCCCAGAGCAATGTAGTCAGCTATCTATAGACTGAGACCTCTGAAACCATGACTAGCCTAAGACTGGTAAATATAAAAATCCCATACTAAGGAAGTCTACTTAATAGAGTCTCTCAGCAGTTTCCTATTTCTTTGCTGCGCCCTCTTCAATTCCCCTCAGTGCTTGACAAGGTTTCCACTGAGCAATAAAGATATTTGCAAGGCCTCATCTTTCAGGGAATTGGGGCCGCAGTTTCCTGCTGTTTCTTTTCCTTGTGATTTGCATAAGTTTGGGAATTACTATGATATGTTTGAATTCTCAGAAACCTAGAATTTTAGGAGATATAAAACACAAAAATGAAACATCTAATTATACTGGGAATAACCCAAAGAAGTTCTTTTTCTGGCATAATCAGAGCATGACATATAAAGAATGTTATAAATATTATCAACAGCTAATGTCTAATGCATACTAGATGGTATCTACTCCCAGATTACCTAAAGCACAAAAACAAGTTGCTCCTACCTTTGTTCCCAGAAAAGACTCAAACAACAAAGTAATTCAAACTAGAATAATAGTCCCAACTATTCAGACATCATTTGGCAATGCTTATTTGATTAATGAAAAACCTTGGTTCCCCTCTCGAGTGCCTGCTGAGGGTCCTTTAGATTTAGACCCCCATTATCTCCTACAGGCAATAGATAAAAATGAATGGCATGTTGTTAGGTATAATGGAAAACATACATATGTATTTAGATTACCCTTTCATATAATTCTTAAATTTAGAAGACCTTGATGTGTATTACGTTGCACAGAAAAAGCTTCTAGGACAAGACAGGTTAATGTTTACTGGGCAAAAGTAGGAAGTATAATATATAAAGAAATTCCCAAAGGTTAACTTAGGTTCTCATAATATCATAGGTCTATATTAGGTTAAGCTGTCTGGCACTTATAACCACATTATAGTTGCGCTTTAATAATGATATTAAGATAGATAATCATTATAGGGTTCTAGGTAATATTAAACAAGAAGCAAAACTAGAACAATAAGCAATTAATAAAGATGATTAAAATATCTTGCTTTTGGTCTAAAGATAGGTTATGGGGACATTCTGATTCCTTATGTCTTTTTCTTGTTCTGTAACCACAAACGTATGTGGGACTGCCAATTTTTCATGTATAAAAGATACTTACTTGAGTGAATAAACTTAGAACTTAGCCTCAGATCACAGAGACTATGTTGCTTTGTTCTCCACCTCGCCAATGCCATCCCACTCACCAGAGGACCCTGCGACTCCTGCTAGGGCTGGACCCCGGCATTTCTTCACTCCTGGATTTTGTTTATAGCAACTACATCTTCTTATGTACTTAAAGGTTTATTTGTTCAATGCCTGGCTTCCCACATTCAAATATAAGCTTTATGAGTACAAAGAGTTTTTGGTTTTGTTCATTTTTGTATCTCAGCATCTAGAACAATGCCTGACATGTAATAATCATTCAATATATATTAAATAAATGTACAATTATTTGTCATATGATCAGTTACAGTAACATAATACTAATGATATATATGCTGTAATATAACATCAATGCCCATATCAATATGTGCAATGTCATCATATCAACCTTTTAAAACAAATGTAATTATCTTCATCTAAGCTATATGGAAATTGAAACTTAGTTCAACAAATCACTAAATATCACAAGTCTATGAGTTTCAGAGCTGGCTTTAAACCTAGGTTACTTAGCATCTAAAACTTTCTCTATACAATCCTACATCCCTAGAGTATGGTTTTGCTTTCTTGAACTTCATTCTTTTGTTATCTGACATTTCTTAGAGCCTCAAAGAACAGTAGATTCAAGAGAGGTCAGGTCCTCATGAGGAAGGGAAGGAAGAATAACTTAGGTGAGCTCCTGTGGGAGAATCCAGGTTCCAGCCCTTCAGCTAGTCCCAAGGACAAAGGGACACAACTGGGAATAATTCTAAAGTCAGTACTGGGCACATGGCCAATCCATACAGTGTGCTTGCACACATCTGACACAGAAGGCAGCATGACCTGGCTAAAGCTGTAGCCATTCATGGCTCAGCCAGGACAGGGAATAAGACATCTCTTCTTCTGCTTGTGGCTTTTCTGAAACAGATTTAGAGCTCTTGGGTTACTAAAGGACATGGATGAAGCATGAATGCTGCGCAAAGGTGATCAAAGAAGATGGCCCTATTGGACCCAGGTAAGGCTCTTTACCAAGGGCCAAATCAACCACAAAGTCCCTTTCTAGGTTCAGTTGCTCAACTGGACAAGGTTTGGACAGGTTTTGGTGAGACACCTATTTGTGTGTCTACACAAGACTTCATTAGTTCCTCTCAGGTTTCTTTGCCTATGTTATAGAATAAAAAAAATAAGGTCACAGAAAAAATACATTGCCCAGTATTTTTTCTCAAATTCTGTCCTTTAAATCTCTCTGAGCTAGGAAAATTTCAGTCCTCGGAGCTTTCACAAGACACACTCCCTCCAGATCCTAATTTTCCTTTGGTTAACAGGAAAGACTTGCTTCATTGAGCATTTGTGAGGCAGAGGACATCAGGGCACACTACTTCTTTAGGGCAATTCTATTATAGAAGTTTTAGAAGAGTGGGCTCCTATTCCTGGCATGGCCAAAATGATTAGCAAAGGGAAGCTCCTAGAGAAGTTCTGGAGTGCCTGGCAAGGAGGCATGGGCCAACCATGAAGCACCAGATTCTGCAATGCACATCAGAGACGAAGTGCCAACTTTTACTCCCTGACAGTTTCCAGAAGTTCTAAGAGAAACCCAGCCAACTCTTTTATCCATTCTCCCTCCTTTTCCCTGACCCCTTCACCAGCACCACATACTACGTATCTGCTACCAAATGGGGCGTCTACTAAAATGGTTTCAGTAGAAGGAAGTAACTGTATATGGAATGCAATGGAAACTTCAGGAATAATGCACTTTAGAAATTCACATATTCATTTTTAATGCTCATTATCCAAAAGTACATATAAGTGACATAATCTAGACTAGCATTGGGTTTATTCCAATAAATAAAATAAGCAGCTACTGATCTGAAGGACTTTAGAAATTAACTGGAAAATTTTGAAGTTAGTAGATAATTGAATGCAATGGATCAACTAACTTATTTTTAGGAGCATACAAGAATATCCCTGGGGCTTGTAGCTCAGTGGTAGAGTGCTTGCCTAGCATGTATGAGGCATTGAGTTCGATCTTCAGCACCACATAAAAATAATAGATAAAACAAAGATTTTTTGAAAAACAAAAAGAATAGAATAAACCTATCTGAAAGCATCATAGGGCAGATACGTTGTAACTTTGAAGATGAAAAGTCAGGTGGAGATGAGACTTACACAAAAAGAGGTGACATCATGAACAAAGGCAGAGATAGCAAACTACAACAGATGGCCAAATCTAACCATCACCCTATTCTATATGACCCATGAGCTGAAAATGACTTTTATATTTTCCAGTGGTTTTAAAAATCGAAAGAACAATAGTTAATGGCACCTAAAATTATATGAAATTTCAGTGTCTGTAAAAGGTTATGGGTTCTGAGTCATGCTCAATTGTCGAAATATTGAATGCAGGTGTATACCTGATTATTTATATCCCATACACATATACATGTATATGAATATTATATATTCATATTTTGTGATTTTGTCATAAGTACTCAATACATAAAATATGTATTTATGTGCACAAACATATGTGTATACTTGTTTAAGTATTGAGTACTTATGACAAAATCACAAAATCCTCAAAACCTAAAATATTTGTATCTAGCCTTCACCAGAAAAAGTCTGCCAATCCCTGGTATAGAATCATAAAGGTAATAATTCATTCCATAAATATAAGACACTCAGCACTGCTGGAGATTAAGGTAATTGAGATGAAGAGTAAAGAATATCTTACATTCATATGTATGCCTTGCTGAAACCCTAAAGTTCCCTATATTTTTTCTGATCATGGTTCTGAGTGTTCTGCCATTTACTGCCAATATAAACAAGTTAACAAATTAATTACCTACCAAATTCTTTAACCACTATAAACTTCGACTTATCCATTGGCAATATGAGAAGATAATAATAGTACCTACATCAGATAGGTGATATAAAAAATTGAAAGAAAACTCATAGCATAATTGTATGTTGTCTTCTGTAGATATTATCAACATATGGTCATGATTTTCATTTTTATTATTACTGTTTTTTTGCTACTGTGTAACAAATGTAGCTCACTGTAGAATGTTTGAAAAACAAAATAAAATTAAAGACATATCCCTGTCCATCTTCCTACCACTTGAAAGTGATTATTGCTATAATTTTATGTATTCCCTCAGTCTTTTTCCTATGCACATATTCCTAATATTGGAATATTATTCAAAATTAGTATTTTACATACATATTTTTGTATTTTTCATATTTTGAAATATGAAAAATATAATATAATAATATATAAATATAATATAATATATAATATAATATAAAATTATATTATAAAGTGGGTATTATTCAATAGCAGTAATATTCTTCAAAAGTGACTTAAATTATTACATATTTTTAAAATCCTCAGGTCATAATTGACTAGTCATTTATAAATCAGTGGTTGTTTCCTGTACTAACACAATAATGATTCATCACTGAACATGCATCTATGTGAAATCTTTGTCTACAGCTCTGATTACTGCCTTAAATCACAGACCCTGAGATTCTCAAAACAATATGGGAACACTTTAAGGGAGTTTACACAAATTTTCTAAATTGCTCTGCAGAAAAATTATACTAATTTATAGCCAAAATTGTTAACTCTGGATAAAATAATTGTTCCTTCTTTTCTAAATTTGATAAGCAAAATTGCATTTCTTTGTTGTTTTCTGATTTGTTCAATTTGCATTTATTTCTTCTACTGGAATAATTGCATAATTTTATATGCTCACTTCTTATTAGCAATTTTATTGAATTGAGTCTTTTCACCCTCTATCTTTGGAAGGGAGAGATGTTTTTCCCCTAATGATTTATATGAACTCATTCTAAATCTATTATACAACCTTATTATTATGTTCCTTTAATTTAAATAGCTGTCTCCATAATGGCTTTATTCTGTTAACATATTCTGTAATACAGAGGGTTGGACTGTCTTATAAAGCAACAGTAGTTTATAGTTAGTATGCAGTGTTTATCATATCACTGGTCTTTTGTTTTATTCAAAAAATTATGGGGGTGGCTCAAAATCATACATTTTGTTTCATTTATGTTTTAACACTAGAGAGAATTCCAAGTTCAGAGTGGTATTATTACTAAAAAATGATTTTTAACACTACACAATGTATATAAGTATCAAAACATCACATGCTACCTCATAAATATAAACACTTTTATATTTTATGTATTAATTAAAATACATGTAAAATATTTTAATTTATAAAAGACATTAGTTTCCCCTGTATAAATGCCATAATATTTTGAATACATTTTCAAAACTAAACTGTCTTCTAAGACACAACTGTTGTTAGCATTTTTTATTTTGCCTGTTGCTTAATGATTCATTGTTACTATTTTAATGATTTTTATTAGGTAATTATATTTTCATTTTTCTTAGTATGTATTTACTTACTCCATTTGCTTCACTGACTTCTTCAGGAACATGGATTATTTGTTACTTTGCTTTAGATTATTTTCCAATTTTTCCCCACTTTTTATACCTCATGAGAGAGCACCATAAGCCAATTATTATATTTTTCTCCTTTGAGAAAAATCAAGCCTATTCTTTTCTGCTTTCAATAAAATTTTTTATTTCTACTATTACAATTTGTTTTCATTATAATATTTTTATAATTACATATATAACTCTAATTTTTAAGCCTATCTTTTAACAAACTTCTTTTTCATCTATGTTGCTTAGAAATCATTTATAGACTATATTACATGTTCTTGTGTGTTATATACCCCCATGTTACTGTATATTTCTTGTATCATGGCCTTTGTTGCCATTTATTATAATTGATTATATAAATACCTTCTCGTTGGAATCTAGGCTTCAATGAGCCTAGTCATCTCTCCCATGCCACTATAGAGCAATAAATGTTCAATTTTTCATGCTATTTAAGATTCAATCTCTTATTTTACATAGTCCAGATTAACATTTGCTTGTGAATGTTTTCATTCAAAACTTAACCCTAGTATTTCTCATATTGTTTATAAAATTTTTGTGGGAATCTATTTGCCTATTCTTGAAGCAGAAGTAATTGAAATTTTCTTAGATACGTGAATTTTCCACTTAGTTGCATTAAATACTTCTCAGAATCTCAATTTCAAGAGCCACTAGGTGATGGAGTACTGGTGATCAATTGTCAATGATAGATTTTCTGGACTGGAGAGGAAGTTCCTAAGGTTGTTCCCCATAGTCTGTGTAGCTGGAAAGAAAAATTATTTTGAGACTTGCAGTAATCAACAGTTCTTACATCAAGAGAGAATACATTAAACTGTCCACATCCTCTAGACATTGCCTCCACATATTTATTCATTTTCTTATTTTGAAAAATCTCAAAGTAAAATATAATAAAACAATACAATTAATCCACTCCATAATCTGTCAAATAGTGTTAGGAGTGTAGTCCCAAAATATATACAGGAAATTATCAAGTTTGATCTTAGATAAAAATAATGAATCTTTAATGAAGGTATGAATAGAAAATTTCTCCTGTTTTTCCCTCTGATTCTACTCCATTTCCTCAGATCCCTACTTTCTTACTCCCATTACTAGATTATTTTAAGTGTGCAGCAGACCTACTTTTCCTTCTATTAGGTGCAGAGTCTCTGGTCTGATTTCTAGGTCCTTGATCCACTTTGAGTTGAGTTTTGTACAGGGTGAGAGATATGGGTTTAGTTTCATTTTGCTGCATATGGATTTCCAGTTTTCCCAGCACCATTTGTTTAAGAGGCTATCTTTTCTCCATTGTATATTTTTGGAGCCTTTGTTAGTATGAGATACCTGTATTTATGTGGGTTTGTCTCTGTGTCCTCTATTCCGTACCATTGGTCTACCTGTCTCTTTTGGCAACAATACCATGCCTTTTTTGTTATTATTGCTCTGTAGTATAGTTGAAGGTCTGGTATTGTGATACCAACTTCTTCACTCTTCCTACTAAGGACTGCTTTGGCTATTCTGGGTCTTTTATTTTTCCAAATAAATTTCATGATTGCTTTCTCTATTTCTATGAGGTATGCCATTGGGATTTTAATTGGAATTGTGTTGAATTTGTATAGCACTTTTGGTAGTATGGCTTTTTGACAATATTAATTCTGCCTATCCAAGAACATGGGAGATGTTTCTATCTTCTAAGGTTTCCTTAATTTCTTTCTTTAGTGTTCTGTAGTTCTCATTGTAGAGAACTTTCACCTCTTTTGTTAGATTGATTCTCAAGTATTTTATTTTCTTTGAGGCTATTGTGAATGGGGTAGTTTTCCTAAATATTCTTTCAGAGGATTCATCACTTATGAATAAAAATGCATTAAATTTATGAGTGTTGATTTTTTATGCTGCTACTTTGCTGAATTCATTTATTAGTTCTAGAAGTTTTCTGGTGGAGTTTTTTGGATTCTCTAAATATAGAATCATGTCATTGGCAAATAGTGATAGTTTAAGTTCTTCTTTTCCTATTTGTATCACTTTAATTTCTTTCATCAGTCTGATTGCTCTGGCTGGAGTTTCAAGGATGATGTTGAATGGAAGCAGTGAACCAGAGACCCTGCACCTAATAGAAGAAAAAGTAGGTCCAAATCTTCATCATGTTGGCTTAGGACCACAGTTCCTTAACATGACTGCCAAAGCATAAGAAATAAAGGCTGGAATCAATAAATGAGATAGTTTAAAAGTAAAAAGCTTTTTATAAGCAAAAGGAACAATCAACAATGTGAAGAGAGAGCCTACAGAGTGGGAGAAAATCTTTGCCACACACACGTCAGATAGAGCACTAATCTCCAGAATTTATAAAGAACTCAAAAAACTTTACACCAAGATTACAAATCACCCAGTCAATAAATGGGCTAAGGAAATGAGCAGACACTTCAAAGAAGAAGGTCTGCAAGCAATCAACAGATATATGAAAAAATGTTCAACATCTCTAGTAATAAGAGAAATGCAAATCAAAACTACCCTAAGATTTCATCTCACCCCAATTAGAATATCTGTTATCAAGAGTGCAAGCAACAATAGGTGTTGTCGAGGATGTGGGGGGAAAAGATACACTCCTACATTGCTGGTGGGGTTGCAAATTGGTGCAGCCACTCTGGAAAGCAGTATGGAGATTCCTTAGAAAACTTGGAATGGAACCACCATTTGACCTAGCTATCCCACTCCTAGGTCTATTCCCAAAGGACTTAAAATCAACATACTACAGTGATGCAGCCACATCAATGTTTAAAGCAGCCCAATTAACCATAGCTAGATTGTGGAACCAACCTAGATGCCCTTCAATAGATGAATGGTTAAAGAAACTGTGGCATATATATACAATGGAATGCTATTCAGTCATGAAGAAGAATAAAATTATGGCCTTTGCAGGTAAATAGATGGTGTTGGAGAATATCATGCTAAGTGAAATAATCCAATTCCTAAAAAGCAAGGACCGAATGTTTTCTCTGATAAGTGGATGATAATACACAATGGCAAGGAGGCAAGTATGGAGGAAGGATGGATTATATAGAGAAAAATGAGGGGTGTGGAGGGGGCAGGGAGAAGGAAAAATAATAGAATGAGACAAACATCATTACCCTTAGGACATATACAGTTACACAAACCATGTGACTGTACTTTGTGTACAACCAGAGAAACGAAAGTTGTACCCCATTTGTACACAATGAATCTAAATTTTAAAAAATTAAAATAAAATAAAATAAAATCTTTTTAAAAAAAAGTGTGCAGCAGAAAATGGTATGTATCGAAAGGCTCCAGTTTGTTTTAGAAAATGCAATCACAAAATAGAAAATGAATCATAAAAAGAATAAGATTAGGAAGAACAAACCTATTGCTCTTCTCAGATCTTAAGCACTGGGTGTTCTTCCTTGTGTCTTTACTCTGAGAGCAAAATGCCCTGCCTCTTCCAGATGAGTTCCTGATTTTGCCTTTTTCCTTTACAGTAAGAGGAATTTGAAGAATCTGTCTCTTCCAATCAAAAATCTCTCTTCATGACCACATTGGAGATTTACGCCTACATCTATGGCTGCAGAAAACTGGACAACAGTAAGTGAGTTTATCCTCGTGAGCTTCTCTTCCCTACCTACTGAAATACAGTCATTGCTCTTCCTGACATTTCTAACCATCTACCTGGTCACTCTGATGGGAAACAGCCTCATCATCCTGGTGACCTTGGCTGACCCCATGCTGCACAGTCCCATGTACTTCTTCCTCAGAAACTTGTCCTTCTTGGAGATTGGCTTCAACCTAGTCATTGTGCCCAAAATGCTAGGGACCCTCATTGCCCGGGACACAACCATCTCCTTCGCTGGCTGTGCCGCTCAGATGTATTTCTTCTTCTTCTTTGGGGTGGCCGAATGCTTCCTCCTGGCCACCATGGCATACGATCGCTATGTGGCCATCTGCAGTCCCTTGCATTACCCAGTCCTCATGAACCAAAGGACACGTGCCAAGCTGGCTGCTGCCTCCTGGTTTCCGGGGTTTCCTGTGGCTACCGTGCAGACCACGTGGCTCTTCAGTTTTCCATTCTGTGCCACCAACAAGGTGAACCACTTCTTCTGTGACAGCCCACCTGTGCTGAGGCTGGTCTGTGCTGACACAGCACAGTTTGAGGTCTATGCCATTGTGGGGACCATTCTGGTCGTCATGACTCCCTGCTTGCTCATCTTATGTTCCTACACTCGCATTGCTGCTGCCATCCTCAAGATTCCATCAGCTAAAGAGAAGCACAAAGCCTTCTCTACCTGCTCCTCCCACCTCCTTGTTGTCTCCCTTTTCTATGTATCTTCAAGCCTCACCTACTTCCGGCCCAAATCAAATAATTCTCCTGAGAGCAAGAAATTGTTATCATTGTCCTACACTGTTGTGACTCCCATGTTGAACCCCATCATCTACAGCCTGAGAAATAATGAGGTGAAGAATGCCCTCAGCAGGACCTTCCAAAAGGCCCTAGCTCTCAGAAACCACATCCTATAGACATCCTGTCTCCCTCTCTTTAAGTCTCCATGGGAGGAAAATCCAGGCATTGAAATGGCTATCTTAAAGCTCAGTGGAGAAAAAAGAGCACAAAGATAGTTAAGACCTGTCATTACCACTTGCCAACTTCTCTGTCTTCCTATTGTAGACTTACATTGTTTTGTTATTGATGCAATTGGCACTTTGATACTTCAGTGACCAATGCATTTAAGGTATTCCTTTTATTAATGAACACAAATGAGACATACATTGTGGACAGTATGAACCTTTTTTGTGAGAACTTGAGGACACAAATAAGGAAGGACAACATCATCATCATCATCATCATCATCATCATCTTGACCCTTTATCTTGCTTTGGACTGATCTGACTTCCACAGGAAAAAGAAAAATTATACTATATCCTTCTAGTACATAATTCTTCTTGCTCTTTCATACCATTTTACCTATCTTCAAAACAATATTGGTTCTTAAGTTTGTTAATGCTTAGCATGGAGAGAGGAAAGGGCATCAATAATTCCTATGTGTATTCTTTTATAACCCAAATAATCTTAATCAACTCCCTCCTCAGTCTATTCTTCCCAGATCAAACCAGCTCTCTCTCAACTCCATTTGCAGGTTTTTAACCCTTGTAAAAGTAATTTCAGAATTTCAGTAGCATAATTTCCATCATAGTGCTATTTTCTTCAAGATTTGCTGTGAACCTTAGCAGATTCCAATATTGGTCCTTTTAACAACTCTATTATATTTTACTTAATGCCTTTAAATTCTAAAATTCTGTGCATTGTCAATGTGAAAATACAAAAGACCATAAAGTACATTTGTTACCATGACAAGTTAATAATTTTGTCAAAAGGGAGAAGTTCAGATGAGTAATGATTTCTGTAAATCATTACTTTTTAAGAATTCCAAGAGCAAATATGTTCTATAGCTATTGGAAAGGAAGACTCTAAGCCATTTGGTCATATATAGTTGGAATTAAAATTCAAGTGCTTGACAGTTATTTCTACATTTTTCTTAAGTACCATGCAATGTATAACAATTAAGTAATTAATTCAAACTCAGGACAAAAGAATATTTTCTAAGAGTTGAAAAGGGAAACTTGAGTGGGCATTTGTATATGTGAGAAAGTTGTGAGGAACATAAATTTAATACAATTTTAAACTGCACTGATAGAAGTATAATTTGACTTTTAAGGATTGATCCACAAATACCTTCAACCTTGCTGTAGTGATGAGGCCACATTTGGAATATCTTCAACTTAAGGGATAGATTGGTAAATTGGAAAACTAGAAAGTCATATAGAAAGTTAATCTAGAATTTGAGACTATAAGAGTTCAAGTGAAGAAATGTGTGATATTTTGTTTTAAGAAGAGAATTTATGGTATTGCTATCTTGAGAGACTAAGAGGAAACAGAGAAAAAAATATAGACCTCTCAGGGTTGTCATTACAGGTAAGAGGTAGAATTAATGCGTAAAATTAATACAGAACTATTTTCAGTAAATCATTACTTTTCAAGACTCTTCTATGTCAAACACCATGGAGAAAACCATTCTGTCAGTTCTTCCATTCCTGTGCTAATTGGGCTATGAGTCAGCATACTGTAAACACCTGTGACGGCAATACATGAAAACCAGAACTCTTCACTCAGGGACTAGAAATAGGATAGTCCACCACATACTCCTCAGGAATTGTTCTCACCCCATTTTCTCAACACACAAGTATGTATAACCTAAACTAGACCCATGCTGAGGTATGAACCAATTCTGACTCAATTTAGAATCTCCAGAAAATAAGTATTGAAGTCCCAGGATCCAACAGTACACTGCTTCAAGTCCCCTCACTTTCTTTAGACATAAATACATGGATTGTACTTAAAAATTTTCCCTCTATTTCCCTTATTTTTCCTCCAACATTGATCAACTACCTCATGCTTTATTTAAATTAATGCTGACACAATCCTGTTAATATACATACTTATTATTATTATTTTTAAAAGCTAAAACAGATTCAAATAACCCAAAGACCACACCATTAGCAAAGCAGAGGTGGAATCTGAAGCTGATGTTCTGAAAACAACTATAATTTTCTCCCATTATAACTTAACTGTAAATTTAAAATGCAATAAAGAGCTTTCAAAAATGAACTTTATTTCCAAAAAAATTAAATGTGTAGTTTTATAGCAAAAGAATTAAGGGAAGAAATTTCCTAACCATTTGTCAAGGATTATCACGAGGATATTCTTATTCTTATTCAAAATGAGATTATTTATATTATGTTGTCAACAAACTATTCTCAATTTTGGGAAAAAACTGAGAAGTAGAAAGAAGAAGACAATTGTAAAACTCGCAAAAGGGTCGGC
>JAJEJO010000825.1:45102-87001 GCA_020662805.1 Glaucomys volans
AAATCAAGGCTCCACGTGTCTGCTTAGTGAAATTACAGTAGCGGTGACCAAAAGGTTACGCAGTTGCCACGGTTTCAGAGGAAGCCAAGGGGGCAGGGGGAGCAGAGCATTTTCTAGTTTTCCAGGGTCACTCCGGGAGTGAACACAAACAGAGCCAGGCGTCCCCAGGCTCTGGTAGTGGTCACCCAAAGAAAATGGACGGGCCGGAGGTCAGGCCTTCTCCTTGACCTACGGGGGTCCAGAACGGAGAAAACGGGGAGCTAGGGAGTCTGGGACGTCTCCCAGGCTTCCGTGCCCAACGGCGGGGGCATCTGTGGTGTGCACAACTTACAGACAGACCCGACCGGTAACAGGAGAGTGACTAGAAAACTAGAAAAGGCCACTTACCCAGTTCTGGTCCTTTTGTAGGAGAGAGTGGACCTCAGTAGAAGTCCAAGCTCTCTCCCGGGTTCCCGGCACCAAATGTAAAACTCGAGAAAGGGTCGGCAGGGCCCGGCGGGTAAAGCTTCCAAAGGCGGCGGGTGGCAAAAAGGAGTGCACTCGCCAGAGTCAGACAAAAGTGGTAGCTTGATTTTATTGGAATGTGTGTCCCGGGCAAAATCTCCAGCCCCTGGGGTGAAAGTTGGGGTGGGAGAGCCAGGAGAAATCGCATGTGACTTTGGCTGCTCAGGGTTTTTATACAGAGGACAGGGTCAAGGGGTCCTGCCCAGGAAAAGGTGGACCCAAGGTGGATGTCAGGGTCAGCAGGTCTGCCTCATTGGTCACTTCTGGCACAGTGTGTTGCTAGGTGACCGAGCTCCCTCCCCCTGCAGCCACCCAATACAACCTAACAACAATCACCAAATTCTCATTACAAATAATGGTAACACTTTACTGTACAATTTTTAATTATCTCTGACAGTTGTAGGACAGCATATATACTTTTTTATGCTTCTTATCACTTAATATTATAACTATGGTTGCAAGTTTGGGCACCCAACAAATTAAGACTCGAAAGTAGTTTTCCCATCTAAAAATGGAGAAAACCCCATAATTTCCTCACAGAATTGTGACAATTAAGTTGGGTAATGAGTATAATAAAGTTCTTACTCCAATCATTAATTACATCTCATACCTTTGTAACTATTTCTAAGAATAATATTTAAATATTATACATAATATTTAAACATGCAATAATATGTAAAATATCTGAACATATATGTGCCATGATTTAATTGATATACTCTCCTATTTTCTTTAATTCAGTTGCTGTTTTGTGGGGAGACCAGTATAAATAATAATGCCATGAACATTTTTGTACTTTAAGATTGTTATTGTGTGAATCAGTACACTGATATGAAAGTGTCAGAGTTTATATATTTTTTCTTATACATGTGCATTTACTGTGAGCCAAGCACCATACTTGTATTTCCAGGGATGAACATGTACAACTTTTAGAGGTAAAGAGGTTAATTCATCAAATAGATATAATGTATCAAATGTATATCAAATGTATATTCACCTAATAAAAGATTTTCAAAATACAGAGTAAAAGCTAATAGAACTGAAGGGGAAAATAGACAAAGACAAGTACAGTGGGAAGATTTCTAAATTTATTTCTCATTATCCAGTAGAACAAGTAAAATATATTAATTAGCTTATAAAAGACTTGAGGAACATTAAGAATAAATTCACCCAAAATGACATTAATATAGGACACCATGCAACAACAGCAGATACCTTGCTATAAAACATGCTATATTTTAAGTGCATGTGGAACTGATTATTCAAAGCTAGTACAGTTGCCACTCAGTATTCTTGATTGGGCCCACAATGCCACCATGAATACCACAATCAGCAGATGTTCAAGTTCCCTATATAAGAGGGCACAATATTGCGTATAATCTGCAAAGCTTCTAATTTACTTTAATATGATTACTTATAATACCTAGTAAAATGTAAATTCCACATAATTAGTTGCTATAATATCTTTTTTAGGAAATAATGATAAGAAAAAATAGTCTGTGCATGTTCAATATAGATATAATTTTTTCTTGAGTTATTTTCTATGTGCCTTTGGTTGAATCCATGGATGCAGAATGCACAGATACACAAGTCCAACTGTTCACAGAAATACAGTAGATTTTGTAATTAAGCCTTGTAGCCTATGATTTTGCTAAGTTCATTTATTAATTCCAGTTTCTTTTAAACAGAATCTTCAGGATTTTCTGCATAATCAGGTCATGTGCCAGGATTGCCTTGTTTTTCCCTTAAAATTACCAGGCATTTTCTACCTTCTTCTTGTCTTTCTGTACTATGAATTATCTCAAGTATAATTTTGAATGAAGTGATTACACATTTACCTTGTTATTCATGACAATAAATGCTAAAAAAAAGAAATGGTTGACATTAGAGAGGCTGTACCGACTTACATTCCTATGAATGATGGTTCTGTCTCACTTCCATCAAAAAATATTTGCTATCAAATCCTCAGATATTTGCCAATTAGATAGCTGAAAAATTTATCTACCTAAAGTTTTAATTTTACTTTCTCTTACCTTCCTTTCATGTTTAAAAGTCATAGTATTTATTTTCATTCGCTGTATCTATATCCTTTGTGCATAGTTCTATCAGATGATATATCTTTAATAGTGCTTAATTAAAATCTTTATATACATGATAGGAAGATCAAATATTTTGAAATGAGCTTTTTTTTACCTTTTTGTACTTTCTATCTTTTTCTTGCTTATGGTGTCACTTTATCCTTCAGACATCTTACATTAATGTTTTATGTTTAAATCTTCTAGAGTCTTGAATTTATCTGGTGTGAAGTCTGAAGTATTGTTTTTTATTCAATTGCCTTCCCATTTGCTTCAGTTCCATTTAATTAATAATCTATTATTGCCTATACTAATTGGAAACATTAATATGTTCTCATGTATAGTCGCAATATTCAAGACTATGCCTATGAAGCATAATCAACATTAAAACATTGAAAGTTTAAGGATTTTTAATGTTTCCAAGAAATTTACCAATACTGTACTTATTACCATGAAGACCCAATTTAAAAATCATAAACTACAATTCACAAGAATCTTTGAAAGATGTTAGAATAGTTGCAATTCATCCAACTGCATTGTTCTAACTTTATAAATAATAAGGAAAAATAAGCAGGTAATTATTTAGAAAATTGACTTTTGGAAAATTCTACAGCCATGTAGATGTACTATACAATATTTAAATGAATGATATCGCACATATAAAACTAAACATTGCAAAAATTACCATGGAGAGAAAAAAAAGGAATGCTAAAACAAATAATAACAAAGGATATTTTAAAAGCTCTTTGGGTGATGGTATTTAAGCTTATTTCTGCAACAAGTTTAGGAAGTAGAGGAATGGCACTCTAGACCTAGGAAGATCACAAAAGTTCCTGGTAAAGAAGACTTGTGTATTATAGAAGTTGAAGAAAGCCCATTTTGGCCAAAATGGTGTGAATATGGGAAAGTAAAAAGGTAAAACATGGTTTGATAGGTAGGCAGAGGTCAGATCAGACAGAAACTTTTTTGATCATGATAAGGATCTTGTAGTTTAACCTACATGCAATGGATAGCCATTGAAATATTTTAATTAAGAGGGTAATATTTTTAAAATGGTAATGATGACTAGTAGGTAGAGAATGTATTTTAAGTTGCAAGAGTTGAAATTAGCAAACTAGGATAGTGGTGGTTTAGTTTAGGATGGTGGCCATGGAGATGTGAGTTCAGATCTAAATATATTTGGAGTATAAATTTGGCAAGATTTGGTGGAATAGATTGTATATGACAATTGAGGAGAAAGAGGTATGAAGGATTCCACTCTCAGTTCTATCATTAACACCCAAGTTGATAAGAACCCCTCTATCAAGATGGGAAAGGATGAAAGAAGAGCTTATGTTATAGTGGGACCACAGTAGGGAAAGAGATTCAAAATTGTTTCCAGTTTACCTGAGAGGCCAGTTTTGTGTACTATATGAATGTCACTATGTTAAACCCAGCAAAATAGATACTAGAGACATGGTTAAGGCACTAAAACAGACTTAAAGCATGCAATGCAGTTGACTGTTGAGACATAAATAGAATAATATAATTAAGATCCTGGGTAATGATGTATGTGTAGGGATGAGAAGTAATAGCAGTGCAAGAGAGTAAGATGGAACTGGGGAGAGATTTTGGGTTATGTGTGGAAAGAGATTTTGAAGAGGCCAAACTACCATGATGTGTTAGGTATGCATCCAAGATCATCCCATTAGCATTGTGGGCCAAAAAGAAAAATTAAGGAAATTTTATCATGTGACGAAAAAGAAAACACTTTCTCAAAATTTGTACTGATGAAATTTAAAACATACTACTAATAAATTGAGTGCAATTTTTAATACAGATCTACTAACAATAATGTAATTCATTTTTGAAGGAATAACATTTCACTTGAGGTTCAAACTGTTCTCTTTCATCAAAATTGATTGTAGTGTTCATCTACTAATGTTGATCTGTAATGAGATTTTTATGTATTTCATTTCTGAAAATGTCTTTCAGGATTATACATGTTTCCAAATATTGCATATACTAAACATGCTAAATATGATCTTAATTGAGTGTTATTCACTATTTGGAAGACATTTTTACATTGTTAGATTATTCTCCTGATGTGTGCTTTTACCATTGAATTACACTGCAGATTAATCATTTGCAATAGAAGACTCAATGAATGCTCCTCATTTTCTTAGTGAAATGTGTTCTGCAATATGGAAAACTTTGCTGTTCCATCAAGATCTAAAAACCACTGCTGGAATTCCAGTTTGAGCTCAGACTATGTATTTGCTAAAAAATTGTGTAAGAAGGGAGATCTCCTTTTTGTATTAACTTTGACAGTGAGGGAAGTGTATAAAACTGCTAAATATTCAAATTTTAGATGCCATCCAAATGATTTTACCACTGAATATGTTTTACACATAAGTATGGTTTGGCCTTATAATTTTTGGTTGAATTCATCAAGAAACAATATCAAGTCTGTTTCCAAAGTTTATTCCCAAAGCCATTTACTCTTCAGTGATCATGATAGAGGACAGTTCTTGCTCAGAAAAACTTCAGTTTTGACCTGCACTCAAAAAATTGCAATGAAACTGCCATTACTAAGCTATCAGATTGTCCTGTGATAGGGCAATTTATGATTTTCATCATCTATTTTTGGCAAAATTCAGTTACATCCACACATGACATTCACTATCAACACTTCAAGAGCAAATAATAAATTCAAATATTCTCCTCTAAATATACAATGGCAGATAAGATAGTGAATAACCATAGGCTTTCATTACTTTAAATTTTCATAAACTTTTAAAAATTTTCCAACCAAGCCTTTTCCTGCTCTGCCTATATTTTTAACACCATCAGTTACAACACATGTTAACAGATTTCACATTCAGTTATACTGAATTAGTGTTTCCTTAACTTCACTGAACATTATTTCATAAAGAGGCTAATTCTTCTATTACGTCCAATAGAGCATTAACTCTTTAAGTAAAACACAAATAATATCAGTAACATTTGTCAATTGATCAAGAACCGCAGAAAACATTCAAATAACTTGTAATATTTTTTAATTTGAATACTGATCTGCTTCCAATATCTTCAACTCTTCAAAATCAGTTCTTATCAAAAGGCTAGTGGTTTTAGGCAACTTTGTTTTCTCTGGACACTTTCTTCTGGTTCTTGTAAGCAAGCATGACTTAATTAGCACATCCTTCGTAAAGACTTTCCTTATTTGGCTAACAGTGAGTCATTTGGAAATTTAATTTGGTTGCACCCTCTTTTTCACTTTTCATTTTTTATTGCTTCTTTTTAGCTATATATAGCATTACAATTCATTTTGACATAATTGTAAAAGCATAGAATATAATTTGCTCTATTTTAGTTCACAGTGCTTCCCTTTTCCCTTCCCTCCTCCCTCCCCCATTCATTTCTCTCCTCTACTGATCTTTCTGCTATTGACTTAGAGTTTTTTAATTAGTGCCTCATGAATTACATAATGGTGAAATTCACTATGGTAAATTTATATATGCCTGAAGGAAAGTTAGGTCAAATTCATTCTACTATTCTTTCCTTATCCCATCCCTCCTCCTTCCCCTACAATACCCTTAGTCTACTCCACTGATCTTTCTTCTATTTTGATGGAATCCTCCATGCTTTCCTTTTTTTTTTTTTTTTTTTTCTTTTTTTGGATTAGCTTTCACATATCAGAGAAAACATTTGACCTTGACTTTCTGTGTTTGGCTTATTCCTCTTAGCATGGTAGTGTCTAGTTCCATCCATTCACCAGAAATGCCATGATTTCGTTCTTCTTTATGACTAATACTCCATTGTGTGTATGTAGAATCTAGGTCATATGGTGGTTCCATTCTTAATTTTTTGAAGAATCTTTGTACCGCTTTCCAGAGTAGTTACACTAATTGGCAGTCCCACCAACAACGTAGGAGTGTACTCCCCCCACACACCGACATCCTCACCAACACATTATTATTTGTGCTCTTTATAATTGCCATTCTGCCTGGAGTGAGATGAAATCTCAATGTAATTTTGATTTGTATCCCCTAATTACTAGAAATGTAGAACACACTGTCACATATCCATTGGCCATTCATATTTCTTCTTTTGAGAAGTGTCTGTTTAGTTCTTTTGCCCATTTATTGATCGGGTTATTTGTTTTAGAAGAATGAAACTTGATTCCTATCTCTTACCCTGCACAAAAGTCAACTCAAAGTGGATAGAAGCCCTAGGAATTAGACCAGAAACTTTGCAACTTCTAGAACAAAATGTAAGATCAACACTCCAACATATTGGCACAGGAATTGACATCTTTATCAAGAGTTCTGAAGCACAAGGAATAAAACCAAAAATCAATAAGTGGATTGACAACAAATTATAAAGCCTCTGCAGAGTGAAGAGACAGACTATAGAATGGGAAAAGATCTTTGTCACCTGCTCCTCAGGGTATTTATATTCAGAATATCTGAAGAACTCACTTCTCATTTCTGTGATGAAATCCTGCAGTGATAAGATATACCATTTTAAAATTCCAAATTTTTTCTGTTGTTTTCTGGTAGTTGAAAATGTTTAACCAGTGCTTAGGTGGTATCTATATACATTGTATGCTTTTAGCATAGTCAGGTATCATTGCACGATAAACACAATGTTCTGCCATCTAATTGCATTGCAAAATGACCTAAACTCCACTTCACCTTCAAATGTGGCATTTGAAATCCACTTTACTTTTTCTTATTTTTGGCATGATGTGTGTGCACTGACAACAAAAATGAATCCATGATGCTGTATTACAGAGATAGGCATTGGAACTCAAAACACTGACAAATAACAACTGCACGATTGTGATCGTTAGGGTTCTAAGCAGCAGAAGAAAGTATTGCTAATGGACAAACTTCGTCACAGTTGCCCAATGTCGGCCATTGTAGCATAAAGCAGTCATAACGCATAAATGAATGAATATGGTTGTGCTCCCATAAAACTTTGTTTCTAAGTACTGACATTTGAATTCCATATAATTTTTACATGCCAAGAAATAGTAATTTTCTTTTGATTTTTATAACCATTTAAAAATGTAAAACAAGATTCTTAAATCATAGACAATATAAAGACTTGTGGAATATTGGATTAGGTCCATAGGCTATAGTTTTCCAACACCTGATCAATGCATGATCTCTGACTCTAAAATGCCTGGGTTTTAACCCTGATCTATTTGTTTAGCAGCTGTATAACATTGGGCAAGTTACTTAGGATGCCTTGTGCCTCAGTTTCTCCTTTTGTAAAGTGAGAACAATCATAGCACCTACCTCACAACTTGGTTGATAATACATGTAAGTCACTAAGGAACTATGAAGGGGACATGATAATTTCTACAGAAATGTTCACTATAATGATGATGCTGATGACAGTGGTGTGGACCATGCTATGAATAATAGAAATCATGACATGGGCGAAAAAACAGGAGGAAGACTAGGATGGCAAGGAAGGTAGAAATTACATCTTGAAAAGCCATCTATGCTGAGGTATTTGAACACCATTTTTTTTTAAACTATCTAATAAGGGTTTTAAGGACAAGAAAAAAAATTAGATCAGTATTTTGGAACCTTACTGTGGTAGTTGGGTAGTTGTGTAGAGATCAGGTGACAAAAGAACACAATCTGTGAAACAAAGAGAAGTAAAAAGACTTGTAAGGAAAAAAAGCAAGCACAAGGAAAGCCATTTCTTAAATGTCAGAAATTGAAGCTCTATGTCTAAATAGGTCATCACAGCAGGCATTAAGCAGAGCTGACGGCTCAGAGAAAAGTCACTGCTACTCTGGACTGCAGCTTCCTCTGGAAACCTGCAGGCCAGCAGGGACTTCGAGCTTCAAAGCTGGCCCCTTGCCAAGATGAGATTTTTAGGATGCATGGCTGTGCCTTCTAGGACATTAGCCCCCTCCCCAGATCTGAGCCTGTCTATTCACCTACCCTTCCCCTCCAGGCCCCAGCACAGGTCACTGGGAGCCTCAGTCAGCTGTGCTCCCTCAGCAGCAGAGTGTCTCATTAATAACTTTTTAATGAGGTCACAGACAGTGACTGTTCATTAATGGATTGGTTAGTTTGCCATCCTAGGATAGAAGGGACTGAGGACAGAAGTCAGTGACAATGGAGCTAAGCCCAAGAGTAGCTGCGTGGGAGGGAGGGAGAATGAGCTCCTCTTGGCAGAGGCTCCTAGGCTTTCACTGATAGGCCTCTGGGGTCCCTTCCAGACACTAGGATTCTGGAGAGAGAACTCAAGGGACCAGGGCCTGGTGGGAGGAAGTGACAGCAGAGCCAAGTGATCCCAGTCTCATCCCAGCTCTAGGTAGAGTCTTGGGGAAATCAAACATTCTTCAGATTGTCTTGTATGCTTGTATAGCTGAAATAGTGCTCTTGACACTGTACATCCTCTTGTCTTCCATAAGCATGGGTTTCCTTGCTACTCCCCTTTCATATCCATGTGCAGATTTTTTGTGTTGTATTTCAAATCCTTTTAAACTACATTTGTTCTAGGAGTCATTGGCCCTCTTCTGTCCTCCATGTGTAGGATCTTCGGCATTCCATCCACTGCCATCTTCTCAAAAACAACCACTACTGTGAAGGTGAAGCTGCCATTAATTTGTATCTCCCCTGAGGATTAGTGCCAGAGCCTCCTCATTGGCCTCCCTGCCTCCAGTCATGCTGCAGATTTACACATATACTCCTCATTCCAATCTATTCTCCCCAGAGTTGTTTTCAAACTTAGATGTGGCAATCTATTATTATCATGCTTTAAACTCTTATGATTCACCTTCATCTTCAGAATAAAACTAATGTTCCTAGTATGTCATACAAGCCCCCTCACAGTTCAGTTCTAGCTCTCTTTGCTACATCAGATTTTACCATATCCCAGCCACATGGTTAAGTGAATATTTAATTATTATTGTATTATTTTGTTTCCTTGTACACCATGCATTTTTAGTTAGCATTCTTTATTCCCATCGAAAATGTGGAATTGAAAAACTTTAGTTTAATCCTATGTTGGCTATTTACCAGCTATAGAAGTTTATACAAATTACTTCAGATTTCTATCCTTCTGTGTCCTCATCTTTGGTGCAATAACACCTCATGAGGTTAACATAAAGATAAATTGAGAATAAAGAAACCTACCATCAAAGAGCATTAAAAATCCCATTTGTCATATGGCAGCAGAAGTCCAATGTGAAACAGTCAAATAATGTTAGTGAACACTTTCACTTATAGAACTTTCTGATTCTATTCTTTAGCATTTCTTCCAATTTAGAGATCTCTTCTGCAGAATTCTCAACAGGGGTTTGCTACTATTTGTAACATAAGTAAAGTATTAGGTCCCCTCCTTTTCCCAGGGTAAAGAAAGGAACTAATATGCAATTACTGCCAAATACAAGCTACCTATTTGTTAGTAAAGTACTCTTCATGGTATAAGGACAGACAAAGTAACAACTAATAAATGTCAGAGCTTAGGTTTGAGTTCAGGTCTCTCTGGTGTCAATATCATTATCTTTTCTATAGAGTATATTACTTCTCTAAAATATAATGATAGAAGCCAGAAAGAAACTAGGAGAAAAAGAAAATGATGTGTAACATGAAAGGTCAGAAGGTTTCAGGAATGTTGTAAGAGATAAAAAGAACATTGACACCAATAGATTAAAAATGAATGACCTATTACTGTATATGATGAGCTGTTTCTTTGGAATCACTGAAAAAACTAAAAAAGTTACTTTTACTTTTCCAGTATTATGGATTGACCACTGAGCCACATCCCCAGCCCTTTTCTTATTTTTTTTTTTTTTAATTTTGAGACAAGTTCTCCCTAAGTTGCTTAGGGCCTCACTAAGTTACTGAGGTTATCTTTGAACTTGTGATCCTCCTGCCTCAATCTCCTTATTCGCTAGGATAATTGGTGTGTATCGCCATGCCCTGTTAAAAAATTACTTTTACTCTTATGTAAGACCTACCTAGAATAAGTCTTCAACAAAGGTAGACATTATTTACATCTTTGCTCAACTCCTCTGTCCATAATTCCTGCCTCACCTCATACACCCCACACCAAATTGATTACTACCTTTCACTTAAGATTCAACTCTAATGTTTTTCTTTCATGAAACTCTGGGTGATCCCTCTAAGCAAATCAGAGTTGACCTTTCTCAATTGTTAAGAATTAAATGTATTGCATTTGTATTTTATATGCATAAAGGACTCAGTAAGGCGAGTTTATCATTCATGTATGTATTTTTGAGAACCAGAGTCCAGTGCCTGCCATACAGTAGGTAATCAATAAGCAATTAAATGAGTGCCCAGTTCCCAAAATGTTTTTCTAACTCTGACCTCCCCCTAAAATGTGAGTTGTTCCAACTTTCCAATTGTGAAACATGTTTCTGCTTAGGTATCAAGGCATATGTCAAGCAAGAGCAAGATAAAAGGATCTTGGATAAATTTTTATCCTAATCTTCAAATCTTGAAAAAAAAATGGGTTTTGTGGTACTTTTTCCCTTTTTCGACCCCACTTTTCATGATCGTATCCTAAATATTTAAACAGGGAATCCTGAGAATAAAACAAGGACAAGTTGCTGCCCTCTAGAAGTTCCTAGATCCTTGAGTGAGTCAGACAAGAAGATAAGCAGCTATGGAACAAGAGAGCAGGCTGCAAAGTGCTTTACTGTGTTACATATCTACACCGTGTTTTAGTTAGCTTTTTCACTGCTGTGACCTGCAAAGAACAATTAGAGGAGGTTCATGGTCTCAGAAGCCTCAGTCCATAGATGGCTGGTTCCATTGCTCTGGGTCAGAGGTAAGACAGACCATCATAGCATAAGAGTGGTAGAGAAAAGCAGGTCTCCACCAAAAAGCAAAGTGAGGGTGAGGTAGAGAGAGAGAGAGAGAGAGAGAGAGAGACTTCCCCTCACCACAGAAAAAAATATATGTACCCAAAGACACACACACCCCCAATGACCCACCTCCTCCAGCCACTCCTTACCAGTTTAACACCCAGTTAATCCCTATGAGGTTATTAATGCTCTGATTGTGTTAAGGCTCTCATAACCCAATCATTTCATCTCTAAACTTTCTTCAATCATTTATGTACATCAATATGTACTCAAATGGTATTTATTTTATCTTTGTATTATAATCCAATCCTACTTAAATTGTTGCTCAAATTATTATAGTTTAAGCTACTGAGAGCTGTTCCATTTGCCTTCAGTGTCTCTTTTATGTAATCTAATTCTGGTTTTTTTTTTTTTTTTTTTGGTTGTCATTCTTGTTTTCCTTTGTTTATTTGTTTGTTTTTAGCATTTGCTTTGTATACAAAAATATATTTATGCTCATTTTGTATATTTCCTACTTCAGTCCTAAAATTAATCATTTTCCAAAGAGTACAAATTCCTTTTTTGGAATTTAAAATTAGAAAGACAAATCTGGATGCAAGATGTTCATCTTAATTTTTAGTATAAATATTAATATATTTTCAGTTATATAGCATTTCATTGTATATCATGAAAAAAATCACAATTTTTGATTGTCCCCTATTGATGAAATTTTAAGGTATTTTCCACAATGTTCTGCAATTTAAATGGTGCTATTATTGAAAGAGTAATTATAATTTTTAAAGCCTGAATTAATTTAATACTTTTTTATTTCTCTCTTGTACTGTTCAATAGCTATTTAAATCCCATAACCTCAAGTCATTTGAACAACTAAGAATCAAGAATTATTTCTCCATTTTTAAAAATTTTCCTTGGCAATGCTCAGCACAGGACCAAAAAACTAAAAATAATAATTCCAGTAGTGGTCTATGTATTTGAGAACTCTTTTATCTTCAGTTATCTTTCTTCTATCCTGCATTAATAAGAGCCACTTGGTCATAAGCTCTTAAACTGACTTCTCTATTAAAATATAAGCTTTATGAGTGCAAGAACAATATCTATTTGCTTCCTTGTTAGTTTGTTTGCTTTACTTATATAATCTAATGCCTAGACGAGCACTCATATCTAGAAGAACACTCAATGAATGTTTGTTGAATGAATGAATAATTAGTATCTGTGTGATAGATTTTATAAATATGCCATTTCATTTCATCATAATATCAACCCTATAAAATAAGCATTTTTTATCTTTAACTAGGCAATATGGAAACTCCAAGATTTAGTAAACTTGCTGAGTACCAACGCCAGAGAGTTCCAGGGTTGGGATTAAATTTAGGTTACTCTGACTTCAAGCTGGTGCATTTTCTCTACACAATGCTGCTTCCCTTTACCAAGAGTTTGATTTTCCTTTCTTGAATTTTTCCTGGTTGGCTGTAAAATTCACTATGATCTCAAAGGACAATAGATTAAAGAAAGGTCAGGTCCCCATGAGGAAAGGAAGGAAGAGGAGTTTAGGTGAGCCTGATAACACCTGGGGGAAAAACAGGTTCCAGCCATTCCACTAGCCCCAAGCACAAAAGAGGCACAGCTGGGAAGAGCTTTCCTAAAGTCAGGACGGGGAGCATGGCCAGCCCACACAGCATGCTCACTGCCAGCTGACAGGAAGGTGGCAGGGAATTGGCTGTGGCTGCAGCCTTTAATGACTCACCCAGGACAGGGAGTAAGATTTGCCTGGTTCCTCCTCTCCTTTTCCAGAAGAAACAGAGATAGAGCTCTCAGATGAATGTCAGGCAGAGCTGATGAAGAAAGATGCCCCTGTTGGGTACAGGTAAGCCTCTTTATAAAAGGTTCAAACATGCAGGGACCCATCTAGAGGTTCAGTTGTTCTACAGGACAAGGTCTGGGCAGGTGTTGGTGGGGCACCTAATTCTATTCCTATGTTCACACTGAAAAAAATCTCATCAGTTCCTTTCTCTTTTGGACCTCAGTTTCCCCTTTCTATGTCATAAGACCTCAGGTCACAAGAAAATTGATATTACCCAGGTTTTCCCAGTTCTCTCTTATATCTTTTTCTGGTTCAGGAAGCTGCCAGGCTCTTCAACCTCAATAAGACATACACTTCCTTCAGGTCTTGATTTTCCACTGATGAACGTGGGGAGGACTTGCCTGGGTGGGACATTCATGAGGAAGAGGACATTAGGGCATGCTACTTCTTTAGGGAAATTCTATGGGTATAGAAATCTTAAAGAATGGGCTCCTATTCCTGGGACAGTCCAAGAATTGATTAGCAAAGGGATGCTCCCTGGGAAGTTCTGGAGGCCCTGGCAAGGAGGCTGTAGGCCAGTCAAGGAGCACTGGTTTTGGCAATATCTCCCACTACAGAGACAGGGTGCAGCTCTCTTCCCCCAGTAGTTTCCAGGAGTCTCAAGGGAAACCTAGCCATCCCTTTTATCTCTGTTCCCCTCTCCTTCCCAAATCCTCTTCACCAGCACCACACACAACATCTGTCATGAAATGGGACTTCTAGTGAAAGCAGAGTTCTGACAAAGAAGGGGTAGCCATTTAGAAAACAAAAACTCTAAAGAAATGTATTTCCACTGATGCAAATAATGTAAAATACAAAGAAGAAATATAAAACACTTGTAATTGCACCACTAAAATGTTAACAAAGGAATAAAACTAAAGGCTTTGTGTGTGTATATATACACACACATATGCATATATATACAAATATGTATACATATATGTATACAAATATGTATACATATATATACAAATACATGTATACAAACATATATGTAACATGTGCATATGTAAACATATATATGTACACACATGTATATAGATATACACAATTTTTACAACACTTACTTTAGACATACTATTTTGTAATCTACTTTTACCAATTTAGCAAAACACACAGAATCTTTTCTCATAGCATTTAATAGTCTTCCATAGAACACTTTTACATTTCTGTATAGTGCCAGATGTGGTGGTACATGCCTATAATCAGCAATTTGGGAGGCTTGATCTCAAGTTCAAGGCCAGCCTCAGGAACTTAGGGAAGCTCAAAGCAACTTAGCAAAACCCTGTCTCAAAATAAAAAATAAAAAGGATTGGGGAAATTGCTCAGTGGTTAAGCACCCCTGGGTTCAATCTCCAGTACCAAAAAGAAAAAAAAATTACTGTATAGTATTTAAGAGTACTTATATAACACAATTTATTTAACCAACCTTCTGTTGTTATATGTTTATGTTGTCCTTTATTATATATTCATTTCAATTTCTTTCCTATAAATAAAACTGAGAGGAGCATTCTGGTAGCTAAAATTTGCACATAATCGAAAATTGTAGATGTGGGAAATGCTAGTTCAAAGAGTCTCTGATAATATACTGTGAAATCCACCTCTTGTTTGGAACAACAGTGTTTGAATAGTTACGTTCTTTCACTTAACTCAAAATAGGTATAATAAATCTTTAAATTTAGAAGCAAAAATAATCCCCTTTTTAAAAATTTGGTTGCTTTCTGACAACCTTAAATATTTTTAAACACATTTTAGCTATTTGATTTCTGATCTTATGAACTGAATGATTATAGCTTTACTTAATTTTCTATTGGGCAATTTATAAGAATCTCTTGACATGTAGGTATTATTTCCATTTGTAGTTTACACTTTAATTTCTATATGTTTTAGGTTTTTAATCCTGAAATTTATTTAATTTTTATATGATCAAATCAATTAATCCTTTCTTTATGGATTTCGCTTCAGAATACAAGCTGAGGAAGACATTTGTAATGCTGAAGCTAACAATAGAAAGTGACTTAAGTATTTAAATAAATTTTCTTCAAATTCAAATATACTTTCATTTTTCTATTGAAATCATTATTCATATTGAATACATTTTGGTATATTGTTTAAGATAATACTAGAATATTCATTTTCCTCTCAAGTTGCCCTGTAGCTGCTTCTTGAATTCCTTTTATATATACCCTGCTTCTGAGCATCACTGTATGTCAGTGATTGTCTCCCAAAAGTACCAGAAAAAAGCATAAATAGACATCAAAAAATATTTCACAATATGAGAGAAGATAATCAAATACCATGAAGTTATATTAGAAAAAGGTTTAACATCTTTGCATGCATATACCCCTTGCTATACTTTTCATAATGATTTTGGAAATACACTAAAATGTTTATTAATTTGTTAGTGATTTTTAATAAACACAATATGAAACTCAATTGCATATTGTGTTCAATCCAAGACATTTCTCTAACATGAACATGTACTATATTCCAGAAGAACATGCTAATTTTTGGCATGCTTATTCTAAAATATTTTGTATTTTACCAATACTGCAAAACTATTTTTCTAACTAGTTTTTTTTTCATAAATAAAGGAATACTGCTTGTTTAGTACACCTCTTCTGTTACTGTACAATTCATTGAACTCCTTAATATTACTAGCTTTTCATCTTCTTGAAATGATAATGTTATCTTTTCCTTTCCAATATATATGCTTTGTCTAGTTTCCTTGTCTTTTTGTGTTTCCCACATTTCCCAGAGTGTTTTTGTGACATGAAACTCCAGTGCAGGTTTAACCAGGGACTTGAAAATACCTGAGTTCCCCCCCCATCACAACTGCAATATTATTATGTATGGATATAACATATATATGGATGTGTAGATAAATATGAAGATACATAAAACTTTCAAAGGAGAGAGATTCCATAGTCGTCAGATACACAAAAGATTGCATGATCCCTCAAACTTAAGAACTTCAGTTCTAATGTTTTACTTGTAAGTATAATGTTGGCTATTATTTCTATATTGATATTCAACTTGTCTTAAGAAAATTGTCTTAACAGGTTGACTACAAATTTATTTGACATATTCTTTAAATCAGAATAAATGTTGAGTTAAATAACATTTTCAGTACTGAGACTGACTTTTTTTAATTGAATTTTTGGTAGTATGAATTCCACTTGAGTATTGCTCAATTTTGAGCTACATTTTTATCCTTGAAATAAATTCTGCTTTAGAATAATGCATTATTGAAATAGAGATTTGAATTGACATAAGCAAATAAAATTTTCTTTCAGATTTTTACGTCTATATTAATTAGGAAGATTGATCCAAGGAGATTTTTACATGTGTTATATTTTCAAATTCTGAATTAAAGCATTTGTAATTGTCATAATTACAGAATAAACATTGATCTCTTCAATTTGGAAGAAGCTTAAATGACCCTAGGACTGTTTATTGAAAATTGAGTATAACTCATTCTCAAAATTCTGCTGGCTCAGGGCCATTTTGGTTGTATGATTTTGGTGAAAATTCCTTCCACTTTTATTATATTTTACTTTTTTATTTTTTTTATTTTTACAGACTGCATTGATTCATTGTACACAAATGAGGTATAACTTTTCGTTTCTATGGTGTACACTATATAGATTCATATCATTCATGTAATCATACCTGTACATAGGGTAATGATGTCTGTCTCATTCCACCATTTTCATACCCCTTCCCCCTCTCATTTCCCTCTACATAATGTAAAATTCCTCCATTATTCTCTTACCTCCACCCCCAACCCCATTATGTATCATCATCTACTTATCAGGGAAAACATTCAGCCTTTTGGGGGGATTGACGTATTTCACTTAGCATGATATTCTTCAGTTTCACCCATTTACCTGCAAATGACATAATTTTATTCTTCTTTATGGCTGAATAATATTCCATTGTGTATATTATACCACAGTTTCTTTATCCATTCATCTATTGAAGGGCACTTAGGTGGGTTCCACAATCTAGCTATTGTGAATTGAGCTGCTGTAACATTGATGTGGCTGCATTACTGTAGTAAGCTGATTTTAAGTTCTTTGGGTATAAACTGAGGAGTAGAAAAACTGGGTCATTACAACTAACTTGGCTATTCAAGGTCTCTCATTCTTCCAGATGAATTTCGTGATTACTTTATTTCTATGAGGACTGTCATTGGAATTTTAATTGGAATTTCATTGAATCTGTATAGCACCTTTGGTAGTATGGCCATTTTAACAAATTTAATTCTGCCTATCCAAGAACATGGGAGATCTTTCCATCTCCTAAGGTTTTCTTCAATTTCTTTCTTTAGTGTTTTATAGTTTTTATTGTAGAGGTCTTTCACCTCTTCTGTTAGATTAATTCCCATGGGGTTTTTTTTTTTTTTTTTTTTAGGCTATTATGAATGGAGTGGTTTTCCTAATTTCTCTTTCAGTGGATTCATCACTTATGAATAGAAATGCATTAGATTTATGTGTATTGATTTTATATCCTACTACTTTGCTGAATTCATCTATGAGTTCTAGAAGTTTTCTGTTGGAGTTTTTGGGATCCTCTAAATATAGAATCATGTCACCAGCAAATAGTGATAGCTTGAGTTTTTCTTTTCCTATTCATATCCCTTTAATTTCTTTGGTCTATTTGCTCTGGCTAGAATTTCAAGGACGATGTTGAATAGAAGTGGTGAAAGAGGGCGTTCCTGCCTTGTTCCAGGTTTTAGAGGGAATGCTTTCAGTTTTTCTCCATTTAGAATGATATTGGCCATGGCTTAGCATAGATAGCCTTTACAATGTTGAGGTATGTCCCTACCATCCCTAATTTTTCTAGTGTTTTGAGCATGAAAAGTTGCTGTATTTTGTTAAAAGCTTTCTCAGCATCTGTTGAAATAATCATGTGATTCTTAACTTTATGTCTATTGATGTGATGAATTACATTTATTGATTTCCAGATGTTGAAACAACCTTGCATCCCTGGGATAAACCCCACTTGATCATGGTGCACTATCTTTTTAATATGTTTTGCCTTTTTTAATATGTTTTTGTGTGTGATTTGTCAGAATTTTGTTAAGGATTTTTGAGTCTATATTCATCAGGGATATTGGTCTAAAGTTTTCTCTCCTTGATGCATCTTTGTCTGGTTTTGGTATCAGAGTGATACTAGCTTCATAGAATGAGTTTGGAAGAGTTCCCTTCTTTTCTATTTCATGGAATACTTTGAGGAGTATTGGGTTAGTTCTTTAAAGATCTTGTAGAACTCAGTTGAGAATCCATCTAGTTCTGAGCTTTTCCACTTTTACTTTAATATTTTCAATGCAAGGTTGGATCTTTCATTTTATCAGAAAAATATTCTCTTTGTATTTTTATAATTTTTTAATGTGAATGTTAAACTAATTATGATAGAGCTATTCAGAGCATTATTTTCTACTTTTAAAAATGTCCTTTATCTGAGATTGTTTTCCATATTCTCAATATTTTTATTTGTGTTTTCTACATTTTATTCATGAATTAGACAAAAAAAAATTTGTTAATAATTTTAAAGGACAAATTAACTCATATTTATTTACCAGTTTAACCAATTTAAAAATTATCTCATGTTATTAATTCCATTATTTTCTCACCTCTGTGCTTTTCTTGTTTCAAACTTGATTTGGAAACCACATTAATTTCATTTTCTCATGTGATAATAATAATAATAAATGTCCTAATGAACCCAATTCAAGTTCTACAAACATGAGTCCGCTAGTTCCTGTTATTTAATGTTACATATGAGAAATCTATTGTTACCTTGATTTATTTGTTGTTTATTTTCCCATTAAAAATTATATTATGTATGATTATAATATTATGTATATTATATTATATGAATGTTATAAAATATATACCACCAGTAGTAATTAAAAGAGTACATGTATATGTAATAAAATATTGTAACTATGTTTATTTTATTATTCGGAGAATAAAAACTTTGCCCTCTCAAAATACCTGATGCAAAAGAGTTGACATTAATAATGTATCAGAGGAATATAATTGAAAATGCTTCATTATTTAAAACTTTGATTTAGTATTTTATAAAGATTAACTTGAAGATCTGTTCCTAAGTACAGTATATTCCTACACATGTTAAAAATCATTATAAAATTTTAAGGATAAGAATAATCAATACTTGATTTTGATTGTTATAAAGAAACTAATATAGAGAGATACAAATGGAAGAAGATTAATATTGACTATGCTTACTAAATATTGTCAGGATGCTATCATTCTGACCAGCAAATATACAAAGACTTTGTGTAAATTTCCATATCGCCTAAGATATTTTTCTCATAATTAATCAGAAGCTATTGCCTGTTAATATGCCTTCATTATTATTGCCTTTTAAAAATTTATTCAAAGCTTATTACAACTCTATATTTTTACAGATTTTTAAAAATCATTAGAAAATACACTTCACCATTTTTACATGAATAAATATGGGAAGGTTATGAAAGATATAATAATTTATGTCAACAAAATGATATCATGATGAAAATATTTGCAAACATTGTTACCCCTACATAACAGAGAATTATTTTGAAAAACTAATTGTTTCACTACTTGTTAAAACATCACCTTCACTTTAAAGTAATGGTTTTCAGTTTTATATTCTCTTTTTTTAACTTTTTACTCAAAGGTAACAACTTAAAAATTTATAGTATAATATCACAATCAAGATACTGATAATAATATGACCAAGATCTAGAATATTCTATCACTTTGAAAATTCCTTCATTTGGACCCTCAATAGCCACATACTCATCCTCCACTCTCCTCTTCACCTTTGTCATCAACCAATCTGTCTTCCATTTCTCTAATTTTGTCATTACAAGAATGTTATTCAGCAAACAGGAATAGTTTGAGCTCTTCCTATTCGTATTCCTCTAATTTCTTTGGTCTGTCTAATTGCATTCATTGGTAGACATCTGGGTTGTTACCATTTTGGAACTCTTATGAATATAACAGTTATGAACATTCATGGTTTTGTTTAAAAATAACTCTTTTTGTCTGGGATAAATATTAAGTACTCCAATTTTGGAATTGTTTGGTAGTTTCGTGCTTATTTTCAAAAGAACTGATAAAGTGTTTTCTAGAGTGGTTGTAACCATATACACTTCTAACAGCAATGTATGAGCAATCCAGTTACTCAAATTTCACAGCTAATTCTGTGCTATTTTCTTTAACCCATTCTAATATATGTATATGGATGTATCATTGTGATTTTGATGTGCATGTGTGCATTTCTTTAAAGAGCAATGATGGTGATCCTTTTGCTTTTCCTTATTTTTCTTTCTTTCTTTTTTTCTTTCTTTCTTTCTTTCTTTCTTTTTTTGGCTCAGTTGTGATTTATAGGAGTATTTTTATTTGCTTTGTGATGTTTTAATCATTTTTCCAATCTTGTTATTTAACAAAAGTGTTCACTATTTCCAAAATTTAAAAAAAAATCCATTAACATAAAAGCATGTGTTTTATGAATATTTTAAAATTGGTTGTTTTTTTAATTAGGGATTCTCTCAGTTCAACAAGTCAGATATTCCCTTAGCTCAGAGATGTTTTTTCTTCCCCTGGTACTTCTTCAAATATTGTTTTCTTGCCCTTTTCTTTGTTCTATTATTTAGGAATGACTGTTAGGTGGATTTTTCATTTCCTTTATTTTTACTTTATTTTTCTCATAATTTCAATCTTTTTGTAATTTGGTATAATTTCTCAAATTTGCACCATAATCTGCTTTTTTTTTTTTTTTTAATTTTTTATCACTGTGACCCAAAGCCTTTCAATTCAGTAATCATGGTTTTTCACTTTGGTGGTCTTTTGGGGCTTAAGATTGATTTTCAAGGCTAGTTATTCAATATTTAACATTTCACGGGGTTTGTTAAAAGTAATTAATAGAGACATTTTGATGTCTCTTCAGTTTCTTCCAGACCTTTTTGAGAAGGAAAACAACTGCTCCAATGCCTTGGATTTGTCTCATTAATGTGAAGTGTTGTGTCTTCATATCTGACATGACTTCTGCTTGCTTATCTGAAGGAGAGAGGGTTAGCATGTCTCTCAATGTTAGTAAGTTTCTAGTTGAGAGTCTCTGCTGCATCAATGATCAGATTCATGAGTGACATTTCATGGCCTTCCTAAATAACTTAATGTGCAAATAGGAATATATCAACTCCTTCAGAAGTTGATATAGGCCCTTCTCAAACTTAGGCATGGTATTCTTCCTTGTGTTTTTATTCTTAGCAAAATGCCCTTACTCTTCCAGCAGAACCTGATCTTGCCTCTTTCCCTGAAACTAAGGAGGAATTTGAAAAACAAATACAGAATCTGATGCTTCCAATCAAAAAAATCTCTCTTCATGACCACATTGGAGATTTACGCCTACACCTATGGCTGCAGAAAACTGGACAACAGTAAGTGAGTTTATCCTCATGAGCTTCTCTTCCCTACCTACTGAAATACAGTCATTGCTCTTCCTGACATTTCTAACCATCTACCTGGTCACTCTGATGGGAAACAGCCTCATCATCCTGGTGACCTTGGCTGACCCCATGCTGCACAGTCCCATGTACTTCTTCCTCAGAAACTTGTCCTTCTTGGAGATTGGCTTCAACCTAGTCATTGTGCCTAAAATGCTGGGGACCCTCATTGCCCGAGACACAACCATCTCCTTCGCTGGCTGTGCCGCTCAGATGTATTTCTTCTTCTTCTTTGGGGTGGCCGAATGCTTCCTCCTGGCCACCATGGCATATGATCGCTATGTAGCCATCTGCAGTCCCTTGCATTACCCAGTCCTCATGAACCAAAGGACACGTGCCAAGCTGGCTGCTGCCTCCTGGTTTCCGGGGTTTCCTGTGGCTACCGTGCAGACCACGTGGCTCTTCAGTTTTCCATTCTGTGCCACCAACAAGGTGAACCACTTCTTCTGTGACAGCCCACCTGTGCTGAGGCTGGTCTGTGCTGACACAGCACAGTTTGAGGTCTACGCCATTGTGGGGACCATTCTGGTCGTCATGACTCCCTGCTTGCTCATCTTATGTTCCTACACTCGCATTGCTGCTGCCATCCTCAAGATTCCATCAGCTAAAGGGAAGCACAAAGCCTTCTCTACCTGCTCCTCCCACCTCCTTGTTGTCTCCCTTTTCTATGTATCTTTAAGCCTCACCTATTTCCGGCCCAAATCAAATAATTCTCCTGAGAGCAAGAAATTGTTATCATTGTCCTACACTGTTGTGACTCCCATGTTGAATCCCATCATCTACAGCCTGAGAAATAATGAGGTGAAGAATGCCCTCAGCAGGACCTTCCAAAAGGCCCTAGCTCTCAGAAACCACATCCTATAGACATCAAGAGGAAAACTAAAGTTCATCAAATCAAGCATAATCAGTCTCTTATTTGAGTTGGGATGAAACTCTATTTCTGAAATGATCTTTGGATGGCTCAATAAAGTGAAAGGAACACAGAAGTATTTTAGATCTATTACTACCACCTGAAAAAGCTTCTCTGCCTGCCCATTGTCAACTTTTTTTTTTTTTTCTTATTGGTGTGTTGGTCTTTCAACATTTCTGTGACCAAATATTTTCAGATATTCATATTCCTATGTAACATACATTTTGGACAGTATGAAACTACTAATAACTTTAAAACCTGGGCACATACATAGAAAAAGAAGAAAAGCCCTATTACAAATCATCTCGCCATTTTCTTTTTTCTTTAGCCAAATCAGACCATCTGTTTATCAAATGAAAAGTCCTATGATTCTTCCCAGTACAAAACTCTCCTCACTACCTTACTTCAATTTTCATGCCCTTAAGGTACTGTTAGTTCTTTTCAGCTTATTGGTATACAATATGGGTAGAGAAAAGTGGATCCATAACCCTGATGTATATGTCTTTATAATCTCAATCATCATTTCCTTCCTTTCTACATTTTTCCCAGGGTGAATGAACTGAGCTGCATAAGTTGTCTTTCCATATTTAGGTTCTTATACTTTGTTAAAGAAACATCATTAATTTCAGTCATGGTGTTGCTTTCATCAAAGCTAAAATAGATTCTAACTCCAGCATAGGTATTCTTTAACCACAAAAATAGTTCTCACCCTTTTTCAACCTCCTGTTACTCAATTTTGTAAGACATGCCATAATTTATTTGACCAATCATTTAATCTTACAGACCTTGGTACAAAGAATAGCTTCATGCATATGCATTTTTATAGTACTGTTTGTGCATGTGACAGAGGTAAATCTAAAAATTGGAAATTTTGAGCAAAAGGTAAATGCACTTATGATATTACATTTTGGCAAATTTCCTTACAAAGTGATTGCACCATTTTAAATTCCCACCAGCAATTTATGATTGTCATGAAACACTTGGAATTTTCCTTATTTAATATGCAAAAAATTCAATGAAATTTTAATTTGAATGAAATAAATTTTGAAGAATAAGGAAAATACAGGTAAGTAAATCAGAGAAAAGTTATGCCTTTCATTCAAACTTCTAAGTTCATAGTTCAGATAATCAGCATTAGTGATATTTTGATATTCTAATTTGCTTCTTGAAAGATTCTTTTCACCTTTATTTTAGCCAAATTCATCTCATCTTTCAGTGTCCCACTGTGATTCCTGAGACAGCATTGCCTCAACCTTGCTTAGCAACAACAAGGGATCTCCATTACTAACTCTGCAAGTTTATAGGGTCTCACAATCAGAAAGTTTAATTATGAGAGCATTGTAAATTGTTCAAGGCTTCTGAGTTTTCAAGAGGATTTTGTGTACTAAAAAGTTACAGAACTAGAAATATGTCTGTAACTATCCTGCTGTTGCAGTGTTAGGAAAATCTTGCCACTATCCAGCTGTGCCCAGAAAACCTGCTGTACTGGAACATCTGATAACTACTAGCAGGACAGTCAAGTATCAAGGCTGTTCACATCCTTGCCTTTTGGCAAGAAACGTTTCCCAGGCTTGGCTTTTGCTTCCTGGCTTGGCTTTTTCCCATACTATAGGATCAGCTAAAAACCCAGATTCATTTACTCTCCACATCTCCTGCTTTTTTATTTTTTAACTACAACTAATGCATGTCTAATTGGAGGTGTTACAATGCAATCTGATGAGCTTATAGGTGACTGCAAGAAAATTAAGAGTAAGAAAACATACCCTATGAGATACCATGTAGTATGTTTTAGCATATTCCAAGGATTGAAAACAGATAGGTCATCTAAAAGCTTTTCTGCAAAACTAGCAGGAGATAACTTGGGAGTCTGACTTTCCTGCATGGCTTGGATGTAACAATGCAGTTGTAAGATATCTAAACTAACATTGATATGATTCCAAATTTCTAATAGATGCACTTTCATCATACAGTTAGTGAGAGTACAATTAGTACACTGTACAAAATATTGGTTACTGTCCATTTGTGTGACATTGATGTTTCCTGTTAATAGTACACAAGGAGACTCAACACACCTACAAATCATAGCCATTGGAGGAAAAAATTCCTAATTCTATGGAGGTGGAATTAGGGCAATAAGGAAGCAGAGGGTGTTTGACAGAGTTCTCATCACCTGAATTAAGAAACCTTATTTTAATAATGGTTTATATATATATTTTTTTCAAATCCCAAGAACCAGAAATGGTAGCAACATGAGTGCCACCATAAGATATCTTATATTCCTGGACACTGTAAATGCCCAGTTTTTTTGACAAATAAACAAATAGGAGCCCCAGCACTATGCCCAGAATAAGTATAATTAAAGTAATGAGACAGAATAATACGACAGTCAGGTTAACCCACCACCATAGCAGAGTGATTTGTGAACACTGGAAAAGACCCTCCAGGAAGCAGGATTAACTATAGGAGGGGCTGGAAAATATGTCCAGAAAGTTTCCCTGTTACCATATGTACCTAGCAACTTAAAACGGCCAGCAAACATGGTAGCTGGTGCCAAGGTCCAGCCTTAGCAGGGGTCGTGGCACAGCTTGGTGGAAGGAAGGCGTCGGTGACGAGAATAAAGCGACACAGACTCAAAGATCTGAGGTTTAGTTGTAACTTTACGGTTACATGACTAAATTCTAAGTTCACTCTAGCTACTGTTTCACCCGTGATCTATATATATCTATACATTCAGCCTGAGTACATTCCTTTGAGGTTACATAGAAGGGGAGGTGATAAAGCTCTAAGGAAATGTGATGGACATAAGTATAATCAAAACAAATCAAGTTCTCCTACTTTTCTAAACAAAACATCACTAAACCATTAATGGGTTCTGGTTTTCATCTTACTAGGAACGATAAGAGCCCAGGCTATCCTTGCAGGTTTAACATGCCATGATTTAAAGTTATGTCAAGGATAACAGCTGTACTTTAGACATCTCTGGGAGGCTGATATGCAGCATAAATACCTTTTGACCTGTCCATAGTATATAAAGTGGAGCTTCCTTTTGTTAATAGTTAATTGACACCCAAGATACAGCTTCCCATCAATCTTATATGCAATCCACTGTGGTCCCTGAACTGTGAAAACAGTTTCACTAAGAGGGGGGCACATTCTGGTTTAGACTAAAGAAGACAGGCCGCCTGGCTGTGTTAAGCTAACTGAGAGCAGTGGACAATAACTCTTGTTGATTTGACCCACAACATTTTTCCTGTTTGCTTAAGGTAATATTCATATGAAATCAATTAAGGCTTGAGCAGTGTTATTTTTATGTTCCAAATCACTTAATGTCTGAGTTTTTTACCGAAATCTTTAAATGTAAACATCCAATAACAATAAGAAATAACACAAAAACAAGAAGGAGCATGCCACGTCCACAATTCTCAGAAGATTAGACCGTGCAAGAATCTTCATTATTCCCAGTGGGACCATGTCAAGCACTGAGGGGAATAGTGGTGGGCATGGCAAGCTGGTGTTACAGAGACCCCTTGAGTCTCAGCCACATGTATTCATCAGTTTCTTAATCTGACCCCAAGCTGAGGAATTTGTACTTAGTGTGCCTTCCATTGGTTGTTTGTTTAAAATTTCTTAAATAAAAAGAGCATTATGTAACTGATTCTGTGGAGATGGATAATACCTAACTCTCCCTTTTTGTTTTTGAAGTTGAATCTTTAACATTTTATTGGCACAATCCACTATTGCTTGTCCTTGAGCATTGTATGGAATTTTTTTCTTATGAACAATATGATAGGAAGCACAAAGGTGTTGAAAAGAAAAACTAGCATAAGCCAGACCATTGTCAGTTTTGAATTCTTGGGGTTTGCTCATGATTACAAAAGCAGCCAGGCAATGACTAATTACGTGTCTAGCACTTTCTCCCATTTGTGCTTTATTAAAAAAAAAAAAAAGAGAGAGAGAGAGAGAAAGAGAATAGGTGTCAATAAACACATGAACCCACCATTGTCTTTCAAACTCCTATACATGAGTAACATCCATATGCCAAATGTGATATGGTTTAAGTCCTCAAGGATTTACCCAAGTCGATAAGACTGGGAGGTGAATAACATATTGGGTGTATTGTTTGACTATGGTCTGGGTCTGTTCCCTAGTAAGTTGAAATTCTTTGCATAAACTGGAAGAATTTTGGTGCTGTAGGGCATATGATGCTTGGACTAAGGAATAAAGTGGTACACATTGTACTGATAAAACAAGATGATCTAAAACCTTTGTTTCCTTCTACTGAGGGTCCTGGAAGATCTGAATGAGCAATGAATGTGTCCAATAAAACATGGGTAATATCATTGTTGGATAGTGTTTTGTAAAGATTTTAAAAGCCTGTAATCCCAGGGGCTCAGGAGACTTAGACAGGAGAATCATGAGTTCAAAGTCAGCCTCAGCAAAAGCAAGGCACTAAGCAACTCAGTGAGACCCTGTCTCTAAATAAAATACAAAACAGGACTGACATGTAGCTCAGTAGTCGAGTGCCTCTGGGTTTGACCCCAACCACCCTGCTCCTCAGAGTTCGTATGTCTAGTTGACACCAGTGAAGAGAACCAGGGCCAAGTCCTGTCTCCCCAGTGTTGAAGATTGAACACCCAAAATAGCCAAGGCAAATGTATAAAGCAAGTTTTATTTAAAGGATAGAACACAGATAGACTTCTCCAAAAAGAAGGGGCCCAAGAGCTGGGTATCCAAGGAAGTGGGGGTGTCCTGCCCCTTTTATACATTTTAGATTTCCTTTGTTCTCATGGTCTCTCTTCCCATTCTGCCTATGTGACCCAAAAGGTGGAATGATTCAAGGGTGGGAATGAAGTTACCCAGGGGCACAGGCAGGAAGGGAGCCACCCAGGGTCTGTCTGCTCATTAACTCCTTGTAGGGAAGAACAATTCCCCTGGAGGCAGGTGGAGGAGCAGGGAGTGTTCTGGAGGTACTAATAGTCCATTCCCTTTGAATCAGCTTCCACCTTTCTGACCTGACCTGATCATTCATTACCTACACTGACTGTCCTTCTGCCCCTCCAGCCTCAACCCCCTCAACCCCCAAGACAGAGACCCTTGCTGCTGTAAGGGAAAATGGATGATGACCACTCTGGCTGCTTCAAGCTGAGAGTGGGCGATGTGGGGTAAGCAGTTTGGGTTTCCCTTTTAGGAATGTTTTGGGTCAGTCAAGGGATCCATGGAAAAAGTCTGGTTTGGAAGTAACAGGTTGTAAAGTCATCTGGGAGATGGATGCTTCTATGAGAGAAACAAGAAGATGTGAGTACTGGAGTGAGATTAATACAAAATAAATGTCATAGCATCTGGAACAAGTCAATGAAAATCATGATGATGATAGAAACCAGTAATCTCTCACCAGGAAGTGCAAGAATTAAAAAGTTGTTCCCATAACAAGGCTGGTGAGGACATGGCCTCTATTTGGGAATGTAAATCTTTAACATTGCCAGAGCTGTCAGGAATATAAACATAACACTTAGTTTTAATAATGTCACAAATGTCCCCATAAGATGTATTTAAGATATCTAATGTCATCTGATTTTTGTGAAATATCTCTTTATTGGCTTCACTTCTGTGTTTAGTAGAGATCCCATTTTTTTCTGTTACTTAGGGCTAGATAGTCATATTAGCAAACACAAATCAAGCCTACCTGTGTAGGAGGTTAGGAAGATTTGTAAACTTTAAATTGGCTATTGATTAAAAAATCTTCTGACTCTGATAGTCTCCTTTGATAGTTATCAGGAACTCCTAAGAATCCCTTTTTTGTAACCTCCAGTCTTACTTGCTCTTGGTGGGGCTAACACAAGTGTACATCTTAGGTTACATTAAAAGAACAATTGTCTTTCCTTTTAAATGTCCAGGTATGACTCCGTTTTGGTAATAACTTATTTTGCTGGGTATTTAAGACCAAGTTGATCAAATTGAACTTGTTCCTATCTATTGTTAAGTGTCAGCTAAGTACCCACAGGGGGTCACTCTGGGGAACTTGAAAGCAACCTCATAGCTCCTTTAGTGCCATGTTCCAGGATGGGTCAGGGTCTCCTTGACTGTGTGGCTACATTGGAAGCAACAGGGATATCTCCCTTTCCAATGACCCTCCTCTTTGTAGCATGTGCACAGCTCTCTGTTCTCCAGGGTCTCAGTGATCCCCCTGATCGGGAGATCAAGTGGCCCAGAGTTGCAATACCCTTAGAGAAGTCCCCTTGTTCCTTGGGTTTAAGCTGACTCAGAGGGCAAGAACCAAATATCGGCTATTTTTCTCTTGTCCCTTTTACTTCCTTAAATTTAGTCTCTAAGCTTTGGTCTTGGACATCCAGCAAGCCAGTTTCAACAGTCTTAAATAAGAGTGCTGGGTTTTACCTTTAATGTCTATGACTTTACAGTTTTTTTGCTCCTTCTATTAATTGGGGTCAGTATTAGTACTGGAAGTCAGCCTTATATCCTGTCTGTCCTACAGATGATGACCTATTATCTTAAATTAACTCAGGTTGTTATATTAGAAGCTGTCCTTCTGTAAGTCACTAACAAACAATAGTCACAAAGTTTACAAGAAAAATATAAAATGAAATTAACAACAGTAAAATAACTCAGTTCACATAATATCTATGTACAAAGAAACATAATTTTTATAATCCCAAACCTTTATTTTAAACTTTAGTTTGAAAAACACCAGCTTGATAAAATGTTTTTCTAAACCTTATATTTTAAAGACTTGTATACTTGGAAGATATGAATATAATTATTAATACCACAAAGCCAATAACAGCATCACAATTACACTGATGTTCTTATATTAACCAATTTTAATTACTAAAGAAAAATTTAGACTCAGTAATGTAGTGTAATACTCTAAAATAACAGTTGCATTTAACCAGAGTTGTGCAAAACCTAAATCATTTAAGACTAGTTCTTCTAAATAATAAAACTTAACAGACACAAGAAATTCTCTTGATAGATAAGAGCAGATTAATGTTTAAAGAAATCTTTGATACTTCACAACCCATAGAGGATTAAACTTTGGTTTATAACAGTATATTAATATTTGACCTTAGGAAAAAACCTTAAATAACTTTAGCTAATGGTGCTACTTATATATACCAACTTAGTTACACACAAACTTTTTGAAATTTTCCCTCCATAAACCTTCTGTAACTTACTTAGACATTCTACAACTTTTTATTTTATCACGCAAAAGACTTTTTCATCCAAAACATTATTCCTTCTTCTTTCCATACTAAAATATATTTCCATACCTAGAACCTTTTTATATCTCTTTTCTGCTGTCGACCCTTTTTAAAAATTCACATTCTGAAACAACCCTTATAAAATTTTTGTAGACAAATTACTCTATTTTAATAAGATGAAATACTTTTATTTTATAATACTTTAATTGAAACCCAACTGAAACCTCTTTTACTATTTGCATGTAAATTACAACTGTTAGAATCTTAACTCTTAGTAAACTTGTTTTATTGAAGATTCAGAAATAAAGCAATCTCAACTTTTTCATTTACCAATTTATGAAAACACACATAATGTTTAAATATATTACTTTATGAAATTTAAGAGGTTAAAAGTACCTAATTTTATATTTAGCAGTTGATGTTTTAACACTTTAACTTTGTAACTTAATCCAATATCTCCTCTAACACACATTTATGAAGATTAATCCCATTGATGTTAAATTTAATTTACTTATTCTTAACTGTAAAAACCAAGATATCAGCCAAGTGTAATTAACAGTGTGAGCCATCCCTTCCTTGTTGAACAAGAATCCTAGAAGCAATTGATATTACAATCTAGACATTTTATAGAAACCAACAGTCTAAAATGTCTGACAACCTAGAAAAACTTGCAAGTTAGTCATTTTAAAGGCATCTTTATTCTCATTCATTTACCTAATTTAAATTGAACATTTTAAGTCACATGAACTAAAGGTATTTGGATCCATTTCTCATTTAAATTTTGATTTATGAGCACTCATTGTTCTTCATGCCAATTTTGACACCATGTACATGATATGGACACAAGCACATATGTAGACACAACAATATAATACACAGGTGGCACACATACATAAGACAGACAGAAACAGAGATCTTGTATCTGTTTGTAGGTAGATCTTCACAAGGACAAGGCAGTGCTATAGATGTTTATTAAAGTCTCTATTAGATTTGACCTGTTAGAAATTAAAATAGAGCCTATCAGACTTTTACATTCTGACTTACGCATAGGGCAGGACTGTACAGTTGGAAATGCTTGGTGTAAAGTCTGATAGCCATAATGGACCCTGAAATCAAAGGTTCAGGTGGCCACTTGTCCTCAATGGCTATCAGATTTATTCCCAACATCACCATGTCTGTGTCCTTCTTAGGATTTTGTGAAAGGAGATTTTTCCTAATGTATTTGAGAGCTAACCCTTGAAAGAATGGCTTCTGAATAAATACAGAGTGTAAAAACCTCCATCATTAGGTAAAATAAGACTGATCAGAAAAATATATTAATTTAGGCACACTGGATCAAATGTGAATTCACCATAAACCCAAGAGCTCAAAAATAGAATGAAAAAAAAAAAGAAAAGAAAAGAAACTAGGACACAGTAATTACTCTAGTTAAGAAGCCTGCAGCCCTGGGATGAAACCCACTTGATCATGGTGCACTATCTTTTTAATATGTTTTTGTATGCGATTCACTAAAATTTTGTTAAGAATGTTTGCCTCTATGTTCATTAGGGATATTGGTCTGAAATTTTCTTTCCTTGATGTGTCTTTGTCTGGTTTTATATCAGGGTGATATTAGCTTCAAAGAATGAGTTTGGAAGGGTTTCCTCCTCCTCTATTTCATGAAATACTTTGAGGAGTATTGGAATGAGCTCTTCTTTGAAGGTCTTGTAGAACTCGGCTGTGAATCCATCTGATCCTGGACTTTTCTTTGTTGGTAGGCTTTTGATGATTCTTATATTTCATTGCTTGAAATTGATCTATTTAAGTTGTGTATGTCCTCCAGGTTCAGTTTGGGTGGCTCATATGCCTCTACGAACCTGTTGATGTCTTTCAGGTTTTCTATTTTGGTGGAGTATAAATTTTCAAAATAGCTTCTAAGTATGTTTTGTATTTCATTAGTGTCTGTTGTGATATTTCCTTTTTCATCACTAATTTTAGTAATTTGAGTTTTCTCTCTCCTCAGTGTGGCTAAGGGTTTATCAATTTTGTTTATTTTTTCAAAGAACCAACTTTTTGTTTTGTCAATTTTTTGAATTGTTTCTTTTGTTTCAATTTCATTGATTTCAGCTCTGATTTTGATTATTTCCTGTCTTCTACTACTTTTGGTGATGATCAGTTCCTCTTTTTCTAGGGCTTTGAGCTGTAATGTGAGCTCATTGATTTGTTGACTTTTCATTCTTTTATTGAATGCCTTACATGCAATGAATTTTCCTCTTAGCACTGCTTTCGTAGTATCCCAGAGATTTTGATATGTTGTATCTTTGTTCTCGTTGACCTCTAGGAATCTTATAATTTCCCCCAATGTCTTCTGTTATCCATGCATCATTCAATAGCATATTATTTAATCTCCAGTTCTTGGAGTAGTTTCTGTTTTTAACTTTATCATTGATATCTAATTTCATTCCATTATGATCTGATAGTATACAAGATAGTATCTCTATGTTTTTGTATTTGCTAAGAGTAGCTTTCTGGCATAATATATGGTCTGTTTTAGAGAAGGAGCCATGTGTTGCTGAGTAGAAAGTGTTTTCACTCGTTGATGGATAGAATATTCTATATATGTCTGTTAAGTCTAAATTATTGATTGTGTTATTTAGATCTATGGTTTCTTTGTTCAATTTTTGTTTGAAAGATCTGTTCAATGGTGAGAGAGGTGTATTAAAATCACCTAGTATTATTATGTTTTGGTCTATTTTTCCTGGAATTGAGAAGGATTTGTTTAACATATGTGGATGCACAACTGTTTGGGGCATAAATATTTATGATTGTTATGTCTTGCTGATTTATGCTTCCCTTAAGAAGTATGAAATGACCCTCTTTATCCCTTCTGACTAACTTTGGCTTGATGTTGGCTTCAAAGTTGCACTTTGAAGTCTGCTTTATCTGAAATGAGAATGGAAACCCCCGCTTTTTTACTGAGTCTGTGTGTGGTATGCTTTTTACCATCCTTTCACCTTTAGTCTGTGGATGTCCTTTTCTATGAGATGAGTCTCTTGAAGGCAGCATATTGTTGGGTCTTTCTTTTTAATCCAATCTGCCAGTCTATGTCTTTTAATTGACAAGTTTAGGCCATTAACATTCAGGGTTACTATTGAGATATGACTTCTATTCCTGGTCATTTTGGCTTATTTTTGACTTTTAACTTGACTTCATTTCTCCTTTAATTGGCTATTCCTTTAGGTTAATTCCTCCCTTTGCTGACTTAGATTGTTGTTTTCATTTACAAAAACATATTAAAAAGATAGTGCACCATGATCAAGTGGATTTCATCCCAGGGATGCAAGGTTGGTTCAACATCTGGAAATCTATAAATGTAATTCATCACATCAACAGGCTTAAAGATAAGAACCACATGATTATTTCAATAGATGCAGAAAAAAATTCAATAAAATACAGTACCCCTTCATGCTCAAAACACTAGAAATAATAGGGATAGTGGGAACATACCTCAACATTGTAAAGGCTATCTATGCTAAGCCATGGCCAATATCATTCTAAATGGAGAAAAACTGAAGGCATTCCCTCTAAAACCTGGAAAAAGGCAGGGATGCCCTCTTTCATCACTTCTATTCAACATTGTCCTTGAAACTCTAGCCAGAGCAAATAGACCAAAGAAATTAAAGGGATGTGAATAGGAAAAGAAAAGCTCAAACTATCCCTTTTGCTGATGACATGATTCTCTATTTAGAGAATCCCAAAAAATCCACCAGAAAACTTCTGGAACTCATAAATGATTTCAGTAAAGAAGCAGGATATAAAATTAATGCTCATAAATCTAATGCATTTTTATTCATAAGTGATGAATCCTCTGAAAGAGAAATAAGAAAACTACCCCATTCACAATAGCCTCAAAAAAAATAAAGTACTTGGGAATCAATCTAACAAAAGAGGTGAAAGACCTCTACAATGAGAACTAAAGAACACTAAAGAAAGAAATTAAAGAAAATCTTAGAAGATGGAAAGATCTCCCATGTTCTTGGATAGGCAAAATTAATATTGTCAAAATGGCCATACTACCAAAAGCACTATACAAATTCAATGCAATTCCAATTAAAATCCCAATGATGGACCTTATAAAAATAGAGCAAGCAATCATGAAATTCATTTGGAGGAATAAGAGACCCAGAATAGCTAAAGCAATTCTTAGCAAGAAGAGTGAAGCAGTGGGTATCACAATACCAGACCTTCAAATATACTACAGAGCAATAGTAACAAAAACAGCATGGTATTGGCACCAAAATAGACAGGTCAATCAATGATACAGAATAGAGGACACAGAGACAAACTCACATAAATGTAGTTTTCTCATACTAGACAAAGGAACCAAAAACATACAATGGAGAAAAGATACCCTCTTCAACAAATGGTGCTGGGAAAATTGGAAATCCATATGCAGCAAAATGAAACTAAACTCATATCTCTCACCCTGCACAAAATTCAACTCAAAATGGATCAAGGGCCTAGGAATTAGACCAGAGACCCTGCATCTAATAGAAGAAAAAGTAGGTCCCAATCTTCATCATATTGGCCTAGGACAAGACTTCCTTAACATGACTCCCAAAGCACAAGAAATAAAAGCAGGAATCAATGATTGGGAGAGAGTCAAACTAAAAAGCTTTTTCTCAGCAAAGTAAGCAATCAACAATGTGAAGAGAAAACCTACAGAGTGGGAGAAAATCTTTGCCACACACACTTCAGATAGAGCACTAATCTCCAGAATTTACAAGGAACTCAAAAAATATACACCAAAAATACAAATAACCCAATCAATAAATGGGCTAAGGAAATGAACAGATACTTCACAGAAGAGGATCTACATGCAATCAAGAGATATATGAAAAAATGTTCAACATCTCTAGTAATGAGAGAAATGCAAATTGATACTACCTTAAGATATCATCTCACCCCCATTAGAATGTCTATTATCAAGAATACAAGCAACAAAAGGTGTTGGTGAGGATGTGGGGGAAAAGGTACACTCATACATTGCTGGTGGGCTTGCAAATTAGTGCAGCCACTCTGGAAAACAGTATGGAGATTCCTTAGAAAACTCAGAATGGAACCACCATTTGACCCAGCTATCCCACTCCTTGGCCTACGCCCAAAGGACTTAAAATCAGCATACAACAGTGATGCAGCCACATCAATGTTTAAAGCAGTCCAATTCACTATAACTAGGTTGTAGAACCAACCTAGATGACATTCAATAGAGGAATGAATAAAGAAACTGTGGTATATATACACAATGGAATATTATTCAGCCACAAAGAACAATAAAAGTATGACATTTGCAGGTAAATGGATGGAGTTGGAGAATATCATGTTCAGTGAAATAAGCCAGCCCAAAAAACCAAAGGCCGAATGATTTCTCTGGTAAGTGGTGATGACACATAATAGGGGTGGGCAGAGGTAAGGGAAGAATGGGGAAAGGATGGATTGTATAGAGGAAAATGAGGGGTGGGGAAGAAAGATAATAGAATGAGACAAACATAATTATCCTATGTGTATGTATGAGTACGCAAATTGTATGATTCTACTTTGTGTACAACCAGAAAAACGATAGTTGTACTCCAATTGTGTACAATGAACCAAAAAAAAAAAAAAAGAAAAAGAATAAGAAGCATGCAGAACATCTTTATCAGATCAGAATGCACTTTTTGGCTCAGATTAGAATCAGTTTAGATATCTGAAAAGAATAAGAGTCCTGAAATCCTCAGGTAAAGATTCTCGAGGTAAAGAAGACTAGTATATTTGAGATCATTCCATTGTCCCTCCCTGTTCTATACTATTTAGGGAAGAAATTGTTAAGATAGCAGGGTAGTAAGATAGCCTGCCATCTAGATCACAGAAACAGCTTGAATTTAAAAGTGACACTTCTTTTTCTTCAGTTCCAAATAAGTTCTCTGCAAGCCTTGCAAGTCCTGTAGGCCTCTACAATTTACATTTCAGATGCACAACTTGGAGGGATAATGATCTGGCAGAAGCCATTACCTCCAGTTGGTAATAAAGCCAGGTTGGATGCAGAAGATTATGAGATATTTCTTTTTTCCAACTGTTATTAGGTCATTTCCCACCCTGGCAGCAGAAGAAAATGAGACACTTTTTCTTGAGCACCTGTGGGTCAAACTTATCCCAACTTTTCAGTATGCAGGCTAGTGGTGAACCTGACATAACTGTTGAGAACAAATCTCCCCTCTGAGTAAGAAAAAAAAAACAGACCTCATGTGCCTGTGCCAGAGAAAACTGTCCATTTTACTAGGAACATCGCATGAGCTTCTGATGGTCCAGCACATCCATCTCACTACACGGTTCCGCCAATCTATTCCTGGCTTAATTAGCAGAATGGTAGGGCCTTCATTTATCCCATGCCAAAGACCCAGGAGAATTCAGACTTAGAAGTGTGTCTGACCTTCCCCTGCCACTATAAACTTCCACATGTGATGACCCACAGACAAAAAAAAAAAACCTAGGATGGGGCACATTTCTCTGTTCTGTGGGCTAAAGGAATCGCCAGAGAGTAAGAAAGATATCTCGTGATCATTAGATGCTTAACACCCTTTCCTGGAGGAGTTTATTGAAGGGGTGAATTAGAACTGCCTCTCTTTTGCAGCCAAAGAAACTTGTGGGACACATTGGAGCACAGAAACAATAATGGAAAGAATCCCTACAGGTTTATAAAGGCTTACTATGTGAATCCAGGCATTTCCTTGTAAACCACTCAATGTAAAATGTCCCTCTGTCAATGGCTAGTGACTGATTGGTGAGGGGAGGCAGGGTGGTCAAGAGGAGTGAGCATGGGAGAGTGCAGTATGGCCCTTCCAGAGGCATGTGTTATTGGGGCTTTCACCAGTGCCACTTAATGGACTAGTTACCACAGGACACCTCATAGGGGCAGTCGGGAGAGGAGGCAGGAGAAGAAACCTCTGAGGTTCACTGGGGAGTGGCCCTGGCCAGACTCTCACAGTTGTTCCAACCCTTTCTCCATCTCCACGCATCCAAAGGCAGACTGGGATTAGAGACACTGTGTACTCGTGCCAGAAGCACTCTGAGCCTGGATACAGTAGTGAGGAAAGAATCTGGCAGAACCAAACATGCCTGACCCACTGGACAGGTGATTAAGAACCACCTGGGCCATTAATTCTGTCACCTGAGTCTTGTAGAACGGTGGCTTGCACTAACTGCATTTAATTAGCTGGAGGGTGCCCATTATTATCCTCCAGAAAGAAGAGAAAGGCACACCACAAAAAGATGTGGGATGCATGTGAAGGAGCTTACCTTTGTGACAATTTCAGTGGGACGTCCAGAGATGATACCCATGATGAGAATCAGGGCCCAGTCCTGTTCCCCCAGTGTTGAAGATCAAACACCCGAAAAATGTCAAGGCAAATGTATAAAGCAAGTTTTATTTAAAGGATAGAACAAAAAGAAGGGGCCCCAGAGCTGGGTGTCCAAGAAAGTGGGGGGCATCCTACCCCTTATTTACATTATAGATTCCTTTGTTCTCTTGCTCTCTCCTCCCTCCAGCCTATGTGACCCAAAAGGTGGAATGATCCAAGGGTGAAAATGAAGCCACCCAGGGTACAGGCAGTAAGGGAGCCACCAAGAGTCTGTCTTCACATTAACTCCTTGTAGGGAGGAACAATTCCCTGAAGGCAGGTAACCTTGGCAACAGGTGGAGGAGGGGGAGGTATTAATATTCCATTCCCTTTGAATCAGCTTCCATCTTACCAACCCAACCCAGTCATTCCTTACCTACACTGACTGTTCTTTTGCCCCCTGGCCTCACAATGGGGGCCATTTCAATCACCAGGGATGTCCCCACTGCACAAGCACTTTCACTGTAAATATTTACAGATTTTAGTGAAAGTTATTGCAAGGCAACCACTAAGGAGAGCAGAATGGAGATTCCTCAGAAAACTTGGAATGGAACCACCATTTGACCCAGTTATCCCACCCCTTGGTTTATGCCCAAGGGACCTAAAATCAGCATACTATAGTGATGCAGCTACCCCACGTTTATAGCTGCTTAATTCACAATAGCTAGATTGTGGAACCAACCTAGATGCCCTTCAGTAGATGAATGGATAAAGAAACTATGGTATATATACACAATGAAATATTATTCAGCCATAAAGAAGAATAAAATTATGGTATTTGCAGGTAAATGGATGGAACTGAGAATATCATGCTAAGTGAAATAAGCCAATCCCCAAACACCGGAAGCTAATTCACAAGAAGAGGGAGGTGACTAGGGAAGAATAGTGGTACTTTGGATTAGACAGATGGGAGTGAAGGGAGGGGAGAAGGTATGGGGGTAGGAATAATAGTAGAACAAATTGGACATTATTACCCTATGTGCATATATGATATCATTACCTGTGTAACTCTACAGCATATATAACCAGAAGAATGAAAAGTTATACTCCATCTATGTATTATGTATCAAAATGCATTCTACTGTCATGTATAACTAATTAGAACAATTTTTTTTCAAAAACATTGTTATAGAGCAAAAATTATGGCTTGTATTATAGCATGCTGTGCAGAGGAAAACTTTTTCTGAAAAACCTTAGACTCTCTTTTGTTATAAATTCTGGCCCTTCCTGAGCTGGATCCATCAGTAAAAAGTGTTAGAGCCTGGGAAATTGGCTTCATGGAAACGATTTTAAGGAAAACAAAAGTGGCCATGGAAGCAAACTGTCAAATTTTATTAACAGGGTAATGACTATCTATTTGGCCAGAAAAATTAGCAAGTATGATCTGCCAACTTGTGGAATACTGCCAAAGCCAATCTTGTTGCACGGTAGTAAAAGGGACTACAATAAAAGAAGGTTCTAGCCCTAAGACCTGCTGCACTTAATATGGAGCTTTTGCAATTACTTGAGTGACTAAATCCTAAAAAGCATTTAAAAATTTGGAAGGAGAATGTGGCAGGTGAAGCCATTCTATAATTCCTGGGTTTTGCTTAGGAATTCCCATAGGGGTATGAGTTGTAGGAAAAATTAGTACCTGAATAGATTATTTAGGTCAACCCTAGCAGGTTGGGTCACTTGAAGAACAGACTTTACCAGAGTCAGTGCGGCTTTAGCTTCTGAAGTATGTTGCTAAGGGGAAGATGGAGAAGGATCTCCTTTGAGCATATTGAACAAAGGTCCTAAATCTGATGTAGTTAATTTTTAAAAGAAGGACATAACCAATTAATGTCACCCAAGAGTTTTTGGAAGTCATTGAGAGTATGTAAAGTGTCTCTCCTAATTTGGAGCTGCTGGGGATGAACTGTGTGGCCTTCAATTAAACATCCAAGATATTGAAAGGGAGAAAACTTTTGAACCTTTTCTGAAGCCATACATAACGCATGTGCAATAAGAGAAGTATGCGAGTCCATAAAGACTTCCTGGAGCACTAACAGTTCTGCATGAGTGATTAAGGTGTCATCCATGTAATAACATATGCATTGGGATATTTTATACAAATGGGGGAGAGAGCTTGATCTACAAAGTGTTGGCATAAAGAAGAGCTATTAGCCATTCCCTGTGGCCACACTTTCCAGCAATAACATTTGACTGTCTCTCTAAAATTTATTGTAGGGACACTAAAAGCAAAGCCTTTACGATCCTTGGGGTGCAGATAAGTGATAAGATAAAGGAATAGCAGTAGGTGATGGTAGTCCAGGCTACAGAGGGCCCATAACCTCCAGAGTTTTGCTGACAGCCCTAAGGTTCTGCAGGAGTCTCCAGCTTCCAGATTTTTTCTTAATCACAAAAATAAGAATATTCCAAGAACTAAAAGTAAATTTAATATGCTCAGTCTGAAGCTGTTTTTAAACTAATAGTTGAGCTGCTTGAAGCTTCTCTCCTGTTAGGGGCCATTAATTAATCCAAACAGGGTCATCAGAAAGCCAGATGATTTGGGCTGCTGTTTTTTGGGTGGGAGAGGTGATGAAACCCCTAATGAAAAGGTGAGGAATCATTATGGCCTAGCCCTATTTGCCCCTGTTGGTGAGAGGCAGGAATTGGAAGCAGTCTACCTCATTGCAGTTTACCTAATCGTTTAGTAGGGTTAAAACCTGGGTTTAACATTTTGAGAGGTGACCACTGAGTTGGGACTGAATAATAGGACACCCACTTCAGCTAATATATCTCTTCCCCAGAGATTAACAGGAAGATGATCAAGGACATAAGGCTTAACCAATCCAGTATTACCTTCAGAATCCTCCCATCTAAGTTGCTGAGCACTTTGTTGGGGAAGGGAAACCTGACCGACACCTTGTAAGTCTGCAGAGATCATATTTAGAGACCAAGACTTTGGCCAATGCCGCAGGGCAATGACAGAGACATTAGTCCTAGCCTCTATCATACCTTGAAAAGATTTTCCATTTAATTTTAATTCAAGTTCTGGATGCCCCTGTTTAAACAACTGTGACCAGTACACCTGATCAGAGGAGACAAAACCTATTTCTTTTCTAGGTTCAAGAGAAAGAATTTTACCAGTCAGCCTATAAGGCAAAAGAACAATTTGTGTTATCCTAGTTGCGGGAAGAATTTGAATAGTATTAATTGTTTGTCATGACCTTAATTTCTCCTTCATAGTCAGGATCTATGACTCCTGGTAACACTTGAAAACCTTTCATGGTTAGACTACTTCTTCCCAAAATAAGTCCCATAACACCCTGTGGCAGGGGACCATAAACTCCTGTAGGAATAGCCTGGGGACCCATCTCAGGGGTCAGTACAAATCTGGAGTTGGAACAGAGGTCCTTTCCTATGCTTCTGGAATTTGGCATGGTAGAGGTCCCTTATTGTGGGTTTGCAGGTTGCCATGGTCTATACAGCTGTGGTGGGATAAGTGACAGCTTCTCCCCTGTCTGTCGGGGCTGGGGTTGGCCCAGGGGGCAGTTTCCCTGAATAGGGGCTAAAGGATGTCCATATATGTCTGTGCACGATTTACATTCATTTGCCCAGTGGTTACCCCACTGGCATTGAGGGCATATCTCTGGTTGCCGTGGAGAGCCCTGACTCCCACTAACCCTTACAGGAACACAGCACTGTTTGTAATTTTTGGCATAATGCCCAGACTTGCCACCATTGAAACAAAGTTCCTTGAGCTTATCTCTTTGCTTATCTGGATGAAAAACCTCTTTTAATGCTGTGGCAAAAGCCACCTCTTGAATATGCGATGGCCCAATGTCTGCACATGTATGAATAAAGTCACTCACAGTACCCTTCTTTCGATAAGGGTGCAATGCATCCTGACAAGTCTTATTTGCATTTTCAAATGCCAATTGTTTCACCAAAATATTTCCAGCATCAGGATCTGCAATAATCCTACTTGTAGTCTGACACAAGCGAGCCACAAAATCAGCATAAAGTTCACCTGGTTCATGTCTAATTTTACTGATATCTGCTGCTTTTTCTCCTTTTGTTGGCAAACTCGTCCACGCTTTTGTTGCACACATATTTATTTGCTGATAAGCTTGTAGTGTATAACTTAGCTGTTTTTGTAAATCCTGAAAGGCTCCAGTCCCTGTTACCATCTCTGTAGTAATGTTTACACCATGTGTCTGATTTCGAACTGCTTGTTTACCACTGGCTTCCACCCAGTCTGACGTCCACATTAGGTAATGTCCAGGACTCAACCATGCCTTAGCCAGAACCTGCCAATCATTTGGAGTCAGGGCCTCATTACAGATAGTGTCAAGTAAGCTAATGACAAATGGGGAAGTTGGCCCATATGTGCTAGAAGCTGTTTTTAGATCTTTTAAGGTCTTAAAAGGAATAGGCTCACACATGTGTAACATTTGTCCAGGATTATTGGGATCAGCCCTTTCTATTACAGGATAAATTCGAAAGCCTGAAATATCTTCCCCAACCTGTCTAGCCTCTCTTAAGCTCAATTGGAAAGGGGACAAAGTCAGCGGCCAGGAAATAGTTTTTCTTTTTTTTTTTTTTTTA
>JAJEJO010000825.1:87401-197088 GCA_020662805.1 Glaucomys volans
AGCCTCTTCAACAAATGGTGCTGGGAAAACTGGAAATCCATATGCAGCAAAATGAAACTAAACCCATATCTCTCACCCTGTACAAAACTCAACTCAAAGTGGATCAAGGACCTAGAAATCAGACCAGAGACTCTGCACCTAATAGAAGAGAAAATAGGTCCAAATCTTCATCATGTTAGCCTAGGACCAGATTTCCTTAACATGACTCCCAAAGCGCAAGAAATAAAAGCACGAATCAATGATTGGGATAGAGTGAAACTAAAAAGCTTCTTCTCAGCAAAGGAAACAATCAGCAATGTGAAGAGAGAGCCTTCAGAGTGGGAGAAAATCTTTGCCACATACACTTCAGATAGAGCACTAATCTCCAGAATCTACCAAGTACTCAAAAATCTTTACACCAAGAACACTAATAACCCAATCAATAAATGGGCCAAGGAAATGAACAGTTTTTCTTGATTTAGCACCCAAGGTAGAGGGCGCTGGAGGTATTGTTAAAGTTAAAGCAGCGAAGTTTTTAGTCCTGTCCTTGTTACTATCAGAAACATTCTGTGCCCACTGACGTTGATCTTGATTCACCTCAAATTTTAATTCTTGTTCATATTGCAAGAGCAATGATTTATCACCTGTTGCTGAACTTACTGCCTCAACCAGTGGAGGTGGAGGCTGTGCAGAGGGCGGACAAGACTTTAGAGAGTGACACCCATCCAAAGTTCGTTTTAGATCTGTTGCCAAGGTAGAAGAGGGTGATCTTAGTTCCTCTAGGGTGGGATTTAAACAGTCCCTAATAAATGACCACAAGGTAAAAGTCAGTATGGGAATTTTATCTGGACCCTCACTAGTATAGAGAGCACGCAGCTGCTTTCCTACCTTCTCCCAGGTATCTAACTTTAAAATGCCCTCCTCTAGGAACCAGGGACAAGTTTCATTGACAAAATTTAAAAATTCAGCAAGTTGATGACTTTTAATGGGACACCCTTGAGCTTTAAGCATTACTCTAAGCATTTGCACATAAAAGGTTCTCTCTTGAGAACCCGAATTTCCCATGTTTTACACTCAGCTACTGATAGTCACTCCTTACCTACAATCTCTTCTTTTGTCACCTCCAAATTTTGCTATTCTACAAGGTGACCTTTGCTTTGGTCAGGATCTCAAAATTGTTTACTCACATCTCCCAGAAGCATCTCCTCATCTGATTCTTCTTTTTAAAGTCCCCCTGTACTTGAGCTTCAACAACAGAGGATCTCAAGTAGGGGCAACTGGAGAAAAACACAGAGACAAAGAGAAACAGACTTTTTAAAGCAAAGCTCAGGCCAGGTGGGGCACTGCTCTCAGATGGAGGAACAGTAACCCAGAACTAGCTCCACAAGTTTATTTTATAGGGTCTCATAATCAGAAAGTTTAACTATAGAGGCATTGTAAATTGTTCAAGGCTTGTGAGTATTCAAGAGAATTCTTTGTGCACTAAAAAGTTACAGAGCTAGAAATATTTCTGTAACTATCCTGCTGTTATAGTGTTAGAAACATCCTGCCACTATCCTGCTGTGCCCAGAAAACCCATTGTACTGGAACATCTGATAACTATTAGCAGCAGAAGAGAGTATCAAGGCTGTTCCTTGGCAAAAGGCAAGGAACGTTTCCCAGGCTTGGCTTTTGCCTACACAGTGGGATCAGCCCATAGCCGAGGCTCATTTGCTCTCCACACAGCATGAATGACTCTCTCGTATGTGCATCTATTCTAAATTTATCAATAGAAAATTTAAATTTTGTTTACTTTTATGTATTTATTTTTACATTCATCGTTCACCAGAGTACCTATAACTTTAAAAGTGAGACCTGCACAAGTGCTTCTATTTTTAAATAACGTAAACACTGAATATATTTTGTTTTGCAAATCTTTACACTAAAAATTTTATGAGGAAATAGAGTAACAGTTAGGGTCAGACTTAATATATATGCATCTTTGAAACCAGAATATTACCAGAAACAACAGTTGGTACCTAGGGAGATGGCAGAGACTGACCAGGCAGGCTGAAGGTTGCCACAGTCAATATTTAACATGCATAATAATTGAATAATGAAATACAAACAGTGCTTTAGTTAGAATAACAGTTTTGATACTAAGATGATGCAGATGAAATGTGACAGTCTGAACCAGAGGGGCAGCCCATAGATTGTCATGGGAGTCAGTACCACTTTCCAAGGGCCAAAAGCTGCACAACACAAATGATATCCCTTTCTAAGGTTCCATCCTCAGATTTTTCTCTGGATCCTTTCATGAGTAATTTGAATCAAACACAAATATTCAAAGCTTCCCTCAAGAATATGTATTAATCATCAAAAACAATACAGTCTAACATGTTGAATACATCATTTTCAAAGCATCTTGATTTTTCACAATAATGAAATGACACATCATTATCTAGGGCAGTGATAGTTCTTCATCTCCTACTTAAATAGTAGCCCCTTTGAGATTGCTAGGACTCAGAAAATAATTCATAATTGTTGATTTGCCTCTTAAAGGCTTCTGTTCTGTTCTTCCAAATACATATCTGAAGCTTTGAGGTTCCTACTCACAATAACATTATTACCTAGGTCCCTCATGTCCAGATATATGTCCAGAAAAAAAAAGTAGCACTATTTTTACAGTTACACTCTTGTCTTCAAGTTACATATTCATTGCAGTAGCAATTTTAAATTTCAATATGATTCTTTGATATTTGTTTTTCTTTTTAAACTTTATATTCCATTAGGCAAGGGGCATTTACTACTAAATCCTTAGTGCCCAGTACATGTTAGGCACCCAATGAATATTTTTTTGAATAAGAAGAAACATTCAAAGTGGCTCTTATGTTTGTTTGTTTGTTTGTTTGTTTTTGCCATTGGAACCTATATTACAATTGCTTCTCCTGCAAATGCTCGGAGTATTTTTTAGAACAAAGCATAATTTGAAAGTGCCATTTTAATCATAACAAACTATCTCAAGCTTTTTAGATGGGAGTGAGACAAAAATTATGTAGAATATGCCTGTGGACATTTCAAAACCCATGTGTTTAGGCACTGTGCTAAATAATAAGAAAGTAAAAATGAACAAGTCTGATGTAGTTACTGCTTTCAATAAGAAACATACAATCAAATAACTATTTCAAAAGCATTGTGAGAAATGTTCAGATACCCACTTGAGCCTATAATGAACCCCTTATATTCCGGAGGAAATTGTATCCCAAACACTGACCAGACCTTACTCTCTTGACTTCAATTCCTGTTCCAAAAGGGTTCAGATTGTAACACTCTGAGTCAGATTTTTTAATTTTTTTATTATTTTTTTATTCTAATTAGTTGTACATGACAGTAGGATGCATTTATACATTTTGATAGATCACACATAAATGGAGTATAATCTCTCATTTTTCTGATTATACACATTGCATGATCACATTGGTCATGCAGTCATACATGTACATCAGGTGATAATGTCTGTTTCACTCTCCTATCACTTTCTTTCCTTGTCTTAACCTAGAGTTATTAACCTCCCAACTGATTATTGTTTTTGTTAATATTTTCCATTTGGTTTAAACAATGATTAATTGATTGTCTTCCTTATGCCTGAAAACTCCTGAGTTCATGTCAAAAACATTCCTGAAAACAAGCCAGTGAGGATCAAAATTGAGGGGAATATATAAAAGAATATGGGCAGGCTCCTTTAGTCTCTCTGGAGTCCACACCCTGAATGGTAAACAGACCACAGAATTTTGTCCCTTTGCTCTTGTAGCCTCACATCTAAGGAAAAGTTGGAGCTGACATAAAGACATTCTTCCAATTATAGGAATGTAAAATCTTCATGAATTTTTGCTCTCCTGGGAATTCTCCAAAACTCACTGTCAGAAATTAAATCTATGACTTCACCTGAGGAAGGAGAAACATTGGGGGAATCACTTCCCTATAGTAAACAGCAGGGAATGAAATAGTCCTGAGACCCAGGCTGGAATCCTCTAGAGTGGTTGACGCAGGCCCAACCCAGATCATCTCTGGAGTGACAAACACTGTACAACTCAAAGCTTCTTTATAGGGACTAACCCAGTCACAGCATTACCTGGATTTACCTGGGGTGACTGCCACAGCCCTGGAACAAAGCTTTTTGGAGAATGCGACAAAGGCACAACTCAGAATCCACCAGCAATGTGGACTGAGATGAGCAGAACCCAGAGGGTCTCTAAAATGACTGACAAAGGAACAGTCAATGACTTCTCTGAAATGGCTTGCACAGAAAAGCCATAATTTAGGACTCCCCTGGAGTTTCTCATTCAGAAATTTTCCAAGGCTGCGTTAGAGTGACTGACACAGACCAGGGCTTCTCTGGAATTTACATAGATGTCACTTGCAGGAGGTGAGTAAGGGGGCATAGATTTGAAATCTCTTGTAAAGAGAATGGTTCACCATAAAAATATATTCTCTCTGACATATTTCTGAGAGACATGGAAAGTCATCAGAGGTTTCATGCAAAGGACATGGAGTTTTATAGGACTTAACAAATCAGGGAAACTGGGGAAGGATAGAACCAATGAATATATATATATATATATACATATATATATATATATATATGTATATATATATATATAATCTATGCTTTAGAATGCTCAAAGTGTTTACATATATATTACCTAGTTTCACTCTCATAAGTCACCCTATCAGTTAGTTAGGGAGGGCATTTATTATAACTAAAACATTTTACAATTGAGAGAACCATAATTTGAAAAAGGTTATTTCAGTGAAGTGTCTCACAGCTTAAAAAACTAACGTCCAAAACTCTAACTCTGAGATCATGACACCAGAGTCCTTGCCATTACACTTGTGTGGTCTCAAATGATTGTTTATGCAGTAGTTTCAAAGAGTTCTCCTAAATAAATCATCAGTTCTTCTTTATTGAAACAAAACACAGAATCTCCAGGTATTATGCCTAGAAGGGAACACTCTGGACAAAGATGCAGCTGACTGGGCAACCTCAACTGTTACCCAATAACTTTCTCTTTCCCTAGCAGTCTTTCTCCCTCACTGATGACTACAGTTACAACCACAATTATCAAAAACTCTATGCTGCCCAAGAACTTAGGTAGAACAGTACCTGAATTGTGCTGCACTGAGAATGTTCTTACAACCATAACTACATTCATGCATTTAGCAAAATCTTCCCAACAACTTCACCTCTCAGTAGGGAAAAACAAAGAAAATTAGAAACAGTAGAGAATTATGAAAGACATGGAAGAGAAAGAGAGGGAAAGATAATTTAAAAGAAGAAAATATGAAAGGTAAGATTGAAGAGTGATCAAGACAAATGATGGAAAATACGTTATTAAACTCTATGGAAAGGAGGCAGATGCAGAGTCCTGAATCAGGTTTCACATTGTGTTTCTTGCAACCCTCAGGCTTTCAGAAGAAGCATGAGGGGCTATTTCACGGCAAAGGAGAAAAGCAAAAACCAGGCAAGTGAAGTTCTCCCCTGCCTCTTCTTAAGTCCAAATCTCATTGAATTTAAGAATTACCATTCCCTGTAAAATATCACTTTCCTGCTTGGAAAGTCAGAAAACCACTATTAGTCATATGAAAGTTCCCTCAACTTTATTAACTGATTGTACAGTGACAGTGATACTCTGATATGTTCTGGATTTTTGATCTGAGAACCTTTTTTTCTTCTAAGCCTTTTATAATATATCTGTCAATGTCTAACTAGATTCATCTTGGTGCCTTAAAAAATTCTTCAACCCTGTTGTGCTTGCAGCTTTTCTCCAGTTTCAACTGTTATGGGTCTATGCTACACTTTATTACATTGTTTTATATTTATCTAACACCACTTTATCAGAAGGTTTGATTTAGAATCTTTCTGAATTATAGAAACATCAAAAATAATAATTATGACAATAAAAATTTAAGTTTGCATAGTGTTATACAATTCTATGTTTATTTCCATCTTTCTTAACAGACAATAATTTAAAACATTGTTTAAAAAGTCTTTTTTTACAAACACTTAAAAATTAGTGATTACTTTAACCCATCATGAATTCACTAAGAGTTTCATGAAAAGGAACCTAATTAACATTTTAAGACATTTTAATGTAGCAACAAAAATCTCATGAAAGAATTCACCCAATGCCTTAGTGAAATGCAGATAAATCATATCAACATGGAGATCTAATGTCAGTTTCCTCCAGAGGACTTTTTGGTCATCCCCACCCCCCACATGGGAATAATTAATTACTCTGTCCTGTTCATCATAGCATTTTAAAATACCTTTATAACAATAGTTTTAGTATCATAATTATTTCTACAAGTAGCAAAAATAGGTAGATCAATTAAGTAATGTCATTAAAATAACTGTTGAGCCAGGCATAGTGGCACAAGCCTGTAATCCCAGCAACTCAGGAGGCAGAGATAGGAGGATGGCAAATTCCAGGCAGTTTCAGCAATTTAGTGAGGCCCTAAGCAACTTAATGAGATCCTATCTCAAAATGAAAAAATACAAAGGGCTGGGATGCGGCTCAGTGCTTAACCACCTATGATTTCAATCCCTGGTATCAAAAAATAAAAAAGTTAATGAGTAAGCCTATAAGCATTTGCTGTTAGTTATCAGGTGGTAGGCAATGTAACATGAATATAATTATGATTTGTGTTTCCAAGGAGTGTTGCAAGAAAAGACACATTTGTGATATAATTATGATACTAAACCATTGTGATAAAGGTATTTTTAAATGCTACAATGAACAGAAGGACAGAGTAATTAATTATAACCATATGTGAGATGGGGATGACCAAAAAGGCCTCTGGAGGAAACTGACATTAGATCTCAGTGTTTATGGTTTATCTGCATTTCATTAAGGCACTTGGTAAATTCTTTCATGAAATTCTTTTTGCACATTAAAGAGAGATGTTTCAGGTTAGTACATATAATTGTATTTTTTATATCCAACCTGTGTCTAAAACGATTTAAGTTTGCTGATATAAAAAAATAGATGGCTTTGGATGGGCTCAGTGGTACCACAACTGTAATCCCAGCAGTTCAGGAGGTTGAGGCAGGGGGATTTTTAGTTCAAAGCCAGCCACAGCAAAAGCGAAGCACCAAGCATCTCAGTGAGACCCTGTCTCTAAATAAAATACAAAACAGGGCTGGGGATGTGGCTCAGTGGTCGAGTGCCTCTGAGTTCACCCCACAAAAAGTAGATGGTTTTGGGTAAGAGGTAAAAATTGGTGTGAACCCATTTTGGAATATGACTTAGCTGACAGACCTCAAGGTCTTGACTCTGTCCTGTGAAATATTTTGATTCAATATTTGAGGGCAGTGGACATCCATGGCATGCTAAGTGATGCCAAGCTGTTATGATGAAGTTTTTAAAAAAATATTTTCTCAGAACATAGCAAAAATTTTAAACAAAATAAATTTAACGTGGAAGACAAAACCTAACATAGCACCTATAAAAACAAACAAAAAATAGTCTGCAGTCTGACCTGAGTAGCTCAACTAAAGAAACAACAGTGGCATCAAGCGACTTTAAAAATAATTAAATCTTAGTCTACATTAAATACTGAGCACTTGGAGTTAAGCCCTTTACTAGATGCAGAAGATACCAGTGAATTCATTTGTCCTTAATAGATGTATGCATACATAATTATAAATGTTCTCTAATAGAGGTTTGCACAAAGTGTTGAGAAAGTAAAAAGAAATAAATCCTTGATTCGCCAAGGGGGAGGGCAGGGAAATCTCACAAAGAAAGTGATGTTTTACTGCAGATTCATGAGGTGAGCAGAAAGTTATGTGGAATTATGGGGAAGTTTCCAAAACAGCCACATGCACAAATGCAAAAATGGGGTAAATATTGTTTGTTATGTGCAGGAAACAGAAAGTATTCTGGTGTGACTGGAGCATCAGTTTTGGGGGAACTGGAAGCTGAAAAAATTAGCACAAGATCAGAGAAAAGCCTTGTTAAAGGGTTTGTACTTCAGGGCAGTAGGGTATGATCAAAATGTTAAGCAGATTAGTGACCTAATCAAAGTTACCATCAGATCACACACAAGCCAAGCATGTTTTAAGGAGAATGGACTGGAAGCAGATTCCTACAGTATTGCAGACCAGAGAAAATGAAAGCCAGAACCTGAAACAGAGGTGGTAGAGATGGCAAAGGTGGCACCGAATCAGTGTTTGGGAAGGAAAAATCAAGTTTGAAAGATAGATTAAAGGATTATATCCCAGTTCTTGGCTTATACTGCTGGATAGTGCCGTTTACTGAAATGGTATAGAGACAAGGAGAAAGTTGGGGGTAGAGGAAGATGATGAATGGGATTTGTCTCATTATTTTAAATATCTTTGCTAATTGTATGATAATGCATAACATTCTTTTGTGTTTATGTCTAAATTCCTTATGAATGGGTTTACTATACCTATCTTACGTTCGCATTTATGTTTCCCTGATTATTTCCCACATTTTCTTCATTCTCCATTAGTTCATTCAATGACAATTTACTGAGCATCTGCCTTTGTAGCCACTGGGGTAAAAATATGAACAACATAATTTCTATTCTCAAGGAATATATTATCTAGAGTATAGAACAGCCAGAAAGTAATGATTACTCTAAAATAAGGACAATGAAAATGGTATTCCACTTCTCCAGTGTTGCTTCTGCCCATTCTCAGAATTCGTCTTCCTTTGCTCTTGTTCTGCCACCTTATGCCAGACGCTCTGGTTTGTCCTCAGCAATGTGCTCAGACTCATTGCCATTCTGAAAAACTGGGTGAAAGTGTCAACTGGTGATTAAATTCACGACATGGAGTCAGACCATATGGAATACCTTCCTAATGTCCACACTTGCTGGCTGCTTACCCTTAGAAATATTACTCCATTTTTCTGTGCCTCAGCTTCCTTGGTTGTAAAGTTTGCCTAATAAGTAGTACCAGCATTTTCAAGATGTAATGAAAATCAACACCTGCAAAACTCTTATAATAGAACGTGATATTTATTTTCTTCTTCATAGATGTTCATTCTTACTATGAAAATAGATGAAGCGTCAAAGAATTTTTTTATAAAAGAAGTGATGTATGGTTGAGCTTTTACAAATGAATAGGAATCAGCAAAATAATTTTTTGACTGTTTCCTCTTTTTTTCCTCTTTGCCTCCCTCCTCCGTTCTCCACTTCTTGCATCTGCTCAGGACTTTACACAAATATCATCTACACAGTGAAGTCTACACTCTCCACATACCAAATGCCCATCTTCTCGACTTTTTTTCTTCTCTGCTGCTCATATCACAATCTAACATACTATATGTTCTACTAAAATCATTTGTTTATAATCTCTCTTTCCTATGATAAAGTGAGTTCTATGAGGACAGAGATTTTTGTTCATTTTATTTATTAACATCTTTAGGATCAGAGCAGTACCTGGCTTAGAGAAGATGATCGATATTCATTGAATAATTAATATCTCATTTAAAGGATTGAGTAGCAGGCCTACAGACTATTTGAGCAATGGTTTGGATAAGAAATAGGTTTTAGAAAGTAGATTCAGCTGGGCATGGAGGCATATGCCTGCAATTTATCCAGGCCCTAAGCAACTTAATGAGGCCCTGTGTTAAAAATAAAAACATTTTAAAAAGCTGGGGATATAGCTCAGTGATAAAGTGCCCCTGAGTTTAATCCCTAGTACCAAAAAAGAAGCAGAAAAAAGAAAGTCAGCCTTATCATCACCATGATAGTAACAATAATAATGGCTAGCATTTACTGAACATTTTTAATGTACCTGACAACATGCTAAATGCTTTAGATTTACTCCTTCATTCAAGTTTTCAGGGTCCCAATATTGAAACTTAGATATTGATGCAATGACAAAATCTTCTTTTTCTTTTTCATAGGATTTTATCTTATTAGCCACACTGGCATATTTGAGTTGGACTTCACTAAAATGTAAAATTTGAACCTCAGATTTCTTGAGAATCCAGACACAAATTAACCAAGGGTGTTTGATGAAAAGCTTTATACCTATCACATCTAGATTCCGTCCATGGTTTCAGCACTATCTCAGTCTGTATTCCCTTGGACCACTACAGCTACATGGAGAACATTAAGCCCTCAGATAAAAATAAACCCATTTCTATGTTGTATTCTTTCTGTTCAGACTGAAATTTTCTGAGCTTAAAAATGGAAGTTCCTGCAACATAATGAAGTCTTCCCAAGTTTGGACCTCCTGAGTTGGACCTATTCAGGCCTCCTCTTCAGATATCTTTTGATAATGTCAGTTCACATTTATTGAACTGACCACATAACTGACCACCCTTTTGTTTTACAGAAAACATGTCCTGACTGATCTCACCACCTTTCACTAGGCATCAAGACCCCTTTCTCCAGAAACACTTGACTGGACTTTCTTAACACCACTGACTGACAAAGAGAGGTCGAATAAGAACACAGCATGAAGCGGTGACTTTGGCCATTCTCCCAAAAAAAAAAAAAAAAAAAAAAGGGGTCAAGGCAGGATGTGTAGCTATGCATAGTGCATCTCAGTTAAGTCTAAAAGAAATGGAATTCTACCCAAAATGTGTAATTCCAAAGGCCAAATTTTCTTTTTTATATTTTGAAGAGGACAGATATTTTATCTTCAATAACTATAACAAGAAAGTCAGAGAACAAGGACACAGAAACTTTCCTTTCTTATAGTATGCACAGGTATGAATAACATGGAGATTTCTTCCTCTCTAGAGTTTAAATGCCCAATGAGATCTTGGGCAGAAGAATGATGTGGGGAAACTGGACAACTGTCAGTGAGTTTGTTCTTGTGAGCTTCTCAACCCTGTCCTCTGAGCTACAGGCTGTACTGTTTCTCCTATTTTTGACCATTTATTTGATAACCCTCATGGGCAATATACTCATAATCCTGGTCACTACTGCTGACTCTGCCCTGCAAAGTCCTATGTATTTCTTCCTCAGAAACTTATCCTTCCTGGAGATAGGTTTCAATTTGGTCATTGTGCCCAAGATGCTGGGAACCCTGATCATCCAAGACACAACCATCTCCTTCCTTGGCTGTGCTACTCAGATGTATTTCTTCTTCTTCTTTGGGGCTGCTGAGTGTTGCCTCCTGGCCACAATGGCATATGACCGTTATGTGGCCATCTGTGACCCCTTGCGTTACCCAATCATCATGGGTCGTAGGTCCTGTGCCCAGCTGGCAGCTGCCTCTTGGTTCTCAGGGTTTCCAGTGGCCACTGTGCAAACCACATGGATTTTCAGTTTCCCCTTTTGTGGTCCCAACAGAGTAAATCACTTCTTCTGTGACAGTCCCCCTGTCATTGCACTGGTCTGTGCCGATACCTCTCTGTTTGAACTGGAGGCCTTGACAGCCACTGTCCTATTCATCCTCTTCCCTTTCTTGCTGATCCTGGGGTCCTATGTACGCATCCTCTCCACCATCTTCAGGATGCCCTCAGCCGAGGGGAAACGCAAGGCCTTCTCCACCTGCTCCTCCCACCTCCTGGTTGTCTCCCTCTTCTACAGCACTGCAATCCTCACATACTTCCGACCCCGATCAAACACCTCTCCTGAGAACAAGAAGCTGCTGTCACTGTCCTACACAGTGGTGACTCCCATGTTGAACCCCATCATCTACAGCTTAAGGAATAATGAAGTGAAGGCCGCACTGAGGCGGGTTGTCCGCAGGACCCTGGGCCCTCAGAAACTATGACTGACAGATGGAAACTGAAGGGGTAGCATGCGGCGACAAAGGAAATAGAATTGAATTCTTCAAATGGGTTTTGGCCTCTACTTTTCCAAGGAGATACAGTGTGCCCACTGGGATCTGGGACTTTTGACTAGGATCCATTTTGAATGAAGGAACTTGAGCAATGAAATCAGTACAACAGGTCCAGTGTGCTGTGAAACTATGGGATAGCAGACTCTTCATAAATGAGGATCCTCTGAAAGTTGGAATTTTCATTATAGTCCACCATTTTTTATGTTTTAACATTGAGCTTCTTTCTCCATTTCATTTATGATCTTGTACTTTACTTTTCTTCTATTTATCCAAAAACCCTACCTGCATATTTCTAGGGTATTTTCATTTACAAGGTAATGAAAGTAATTACACTGATAATAAATAACTGAATTTTTCATTCTTTCATTCATTTTTTTTTCAACAAATTTTGAGTTTACACCTAAAATCTCAAAAAATTTTTGTTCAGCACTTTGCACATAGCAGCCCCTGTTTAGGCCCTGAAGACACAGTAGTGAACAAAACAGATGAAATTCTCGCCTCCTTGTGGAATTTATATTCTAGTGAGAAAGAGAGACAATGAAAGGATGGTTAAAAGCCCTGGGGTTTAGAATGCACATGTTTAGATAGCTAGCACCTGAGGAGCTCTGCCTCTGCTACAGTGGTCTGTGCCTCATGTGGAGAAAGACTCCTCACTGACAACTACCTACATCTAACATTAGTCACATGGGACATGAAAGCTGCTTGACATAAAGGGTAAAGAACGTCCCCAGTCAAAGATAAGTAGAGAGATTATGGGAACATGCTGTAAGTAACGCAAATGATTCTTTGCTTACTCAACGTTTTTTCTGTGATCTTAATGTGATTGGATGAAATCAATTGTCCTTTTCAAGCTGGTTTCTTACTCGGTCAACATAGCAGACTCTGTAGTTTTTCCTAGTGAACTAGTATGACTCTGGACTCTCTGGTCCTTGTAGAGTGTGTTTTTGTTTGTTTTGTTTTTGTTTTTTGAGAAGGCTCAGATTAGCAAAATGTAGTCATCTGTTTTTTGGTTTTTTTTTTTTTGGAACCAGGGATTGAACTCAGGGACACTCGGCCACTGAGCCACATCCCCAGCCCTATTTTGTATTTTATTTAGAGACAGGGTCTCACTGAGTTGCTAAGGGCCTCGCTAAGTTGCTGAGGCTGGCTTTGAACTCGCGATCCTCCTGACTCAGCCTCCCAAGTCGCTTGGATTACAGGTGTATGCCACCACGCCCGGCTGCCATGTGTTTTAGTCAGCTTTTTCACTGCTGTGACTAAAAGATCTGACCAGAACAACTTTAAAGGAGGAAAAGTTTATTTGAGGGCCCACAGTTTCAGAGATCTCAGTCCATAGAAGACTAGCTCCAATTCCTTTAGGCTCAAGGTGAGGTAGAACATCTTGGTTGGAGAGTGTCGCAGAGGGAAGCAGCTCCCACCATCAGGATTTGCTGAGATTTGAGAGAGAGACTCCACTCACCAGATACAAATGTATATCCAAAGCCACACCCCAATTCCCACCTCCTCCAGCCACACCCTACCACTTCAGTTATCGCTGTTAAACCTGAAAAGGGGATTAAATCACTGATTGGGTTAGGACTCTTACAAACCAAGCATTTCTCCTCTGAATCTTCTTGCATTGTCCCATGCATGAGCTTTTGGGGTACACCTCACATCCAAACCATAATACCTCCTTGCTCTTACTGGATGAAGGCTGGAAATTGGTTGATCGAATGCCTGTAACCCCAGTGGTTTGGAAGGCTGAGGCAGGAGGATCCCAATTTCAAAGTTAGCTTCAGTCACTTTGCCAGGTCCTAAGCAATTTAGTGAGACCCTGTCTCTAAATAAAATATTAAAAAGAGCTGGAGATGTGGCTTAGTAGTTAAGTGCCTCTGGATTTAATCCCCAATACCAAAGAGCAACAACAACAACAAAGAGAAAGGAAAGAGAGAGAGAGAGATGGAGAGAATGTGAAGCAGGACACACAGGCTGCAGGAACTGACTGTTTTGGTGACATCTTATTCAGATCTAAACACAAATGTCACTGGCCTGGTTCTCAAGCCTCTCTTCTTCTCTCAGTGGGTTGCCTGTGAGGCAAAGTAGTTATTTTGGGTTCTGCACAGCCAGATATGCAGTAGACTGGGTTAACAATATGCAGCATCGCATTTTCAGACACCAAATCACACCAGTGCTTGGGATTCGTGCCACAGATTTGGAGCAATCATTTGAGAAAGTCCAAGTTGCCTCCAAGTTGCTACAAAAGCAGGTACTGGAATGACAACTGGATAAATGCTCACTGAGCACAAGTTAGAGGAATTGGAAAGGGATCCTGAAACCTCATCACTCAGATTGTGAGAGTAATTTCTTATAACCTTTAAATAGTGGTCAAAATCTTACAACCTTTAAAATAGTGGTCGAAATATGGAGCTGTTTATACAATTTTCAGAATGTAAAGGTTTTACAAACCTAGGGATTTAGTTGGAGTATCTCCTTAGATAATGAACTAAGTAAACACTAAGGAGTTTTCACTCCCCATCTCTACATTCTTGCATTTGACTAAGAATTATTAGTATCCAAAACAGAAATACCTTTATCGTGCTCCTGAACCACTCAGTCCTTATGAATTGGAAATAGAATGCTCACTAGTATTGGGATACTTATATTACTGAACTCATGGGCAGACAAAGATAAAAGTCACTATATTGCCTGCAGTTGAATGATCCCACCTCTAAGTACAAATTGGGCTGCTGAAATCCATTGGCAGTGAGGAAAATTGAGTTTTCAGCCTAAGGCAGAAAATTAAAAATCCATGAAAGAGTGGATTTTAAAAGTTACAATTATCTATTCAGGTCTCATGAGTGACCATAGAAAGTGTAGCACTATGTTTCCTATTAATTATTAGCTTTTTCCATCCTTTCTCCTCCCAGTTTCCTTGCATAAACAATCATGGTGGAAACTATTCTTTTAGGTACCAAGTAGAATCGTGACCTACTTGATGCTTTGATAAACTTGTCAATCACACTTTGTATATTCCCTGCATTAGGAACGTGGATTAATCACTGGGAGAAGAACAAGTGGAAAAGAAGTTTCCTTCACCTTCTTTAGGCACTTTCAGATGCATCCTCTATACTTTTTCACCTTGCCATGTGCTTCAGAACATTTGTTATCTTTTATGGATTATTCCTTGGTCCTCTGTCTTCTAATTATAATACAACAGCAGAGATCAAAAGATAGATGGGGAATGAGCCTGAAATGTTTCTTTCCATGGCTTGCTCAATCCACATCACAGAGCCCACAGCTCCTGCCTGGTACACTCTGCATATAGCTATCCTTTCTGGGTCTTAATAACCTCCCCTTTGTTCTTTAGGCTTAGGGTTTATTGTACCTCCTCGGACTTGCTAGCCCTGAAATATGTCATTATTGGTTGTTGGGTTACAAAACTCCATATTCACCTATATGAAAGTGTATCCTCATAGATCTGATCTTCATGTCTCTAAAAAAAACCGTAAGAGGGACAGCAGAGTTCATATATTCTGTTTCCTTATACCTATGCTTTTCATTATTGACCTCAAGCACACATACAGATAGATGCACATACATGCACACACACACAGCACCTAGCTCATGGTAAGTGATTAAGCAATCTTTGCTAAATTTTTATTATTTTATGGTATACAAAATTCAGGGATACCAAATGATAGACCTGGAATAGACAATACGTATCACATTTAAAAAGATTTTACAAGGTCGCCGGGTGTGGTCACACATGCCTGTAGTCCTAGCAGTTCAGGAGGCTGAGGCAGGAGTATTGCAAAGTCAAAATCATCCTCATCAACTTAACAATGCCCTAAGCAACTTAGTGAAAACCTGTCTCAAAATAAGAGATAAAAAGGACTGGGAATGTGGTTTAGTGGTAAAGTGCCCCTGGATTCAATCCCTGGTGTGTGTGTGTGTGTGTGTGTGTGTGTGTGTGTGTGTATAAAGGATTTTACACAGTTTATGAAGTATTACTTTTTCATGGGGAAATTCCTGCTAGGTATCAAACAATGAACCACAAGGAAGCAGATCCTGAATCCTATTGATCATGAATTATTATCCTTCTCCTTCTACAAATGAAGTGCAGCATAAATGACAGTGAGACCATGGTCAAGGCCCAAGAATGAAAATTTTGCCATATTTAGATTCACAAGGAAGAGGACTACCTAGCAAGTCTTACATGGAGGAGGTCAAAGAGTTCTTAGAGTCAGTGAGTGATTCCAAGGTAGCACTGGAAATTCCTTGTGGCTACTTTCCTCAGAGCTCCCTTCACATCCTTGTTTCTCAGGCTATAGATGAGGGGATTAAGCATGGGGGTCACCATTGCATAGAAAACAGACACTAGCTTCTCCTGCTCTTTGGAAGACTTTGGTGTCATGTAGGTGACAATTGCTGACCCATAAAAAAGGGTGACCACCATGAGGTGAGAGCCACAGGTAGAAAATGCCTTGAGCCTCCCTGCAGCTGACTTCATCTTGACCACAGTCACAATGATATGGCCATAGGATACAAGAATTAGGGAAACAGGTATGAGGAGAATAACAACCCCCATCAGGAAAATGACCATCTCTGAAATGCGAGTGTCCGTGGATGCCAGGATCAACAGTGCAGGGGCCTCACAAAAAAAATGAGCAATACTGTTGCTACCTTGGTAAGGTAGCCTTAGTGTGAAAGTAGTGTCCACCACAGACACTACAATGCCACTGGTCCATGATCCTGCAGCCAGTTGGACACACACCCTCCAGGTCATGATGCTAGGGTAATGCAAAGGATTACAGATTGCCACATACCGATCATAAGACATCACTGCCAGAAGGGCACACTGTGTACACCCAAAAATGAGGAAGAGCAGAAGCTGAGCTGCACAACGTGTGAATGAAATGACCTTCTTTCTAGAAAGCAGGTGGACTAGGGTCTGAGGAACTATGTTGGTAGAGAAACAGAGGTCAGCCAGAGACAGGTTGCAGAGAAAAAAATACATGGGTGTGTGAAGCTGGGAGTCAACCTGAACAAGGGATATGAGAAGCAGATTTCCAAGCACAGTAACCAAATAGACACCCAGGAATAAGATGAAGAGCAACTGCTGGGTGAGGGGGTCATCAGAGAGTCCCAGAAGGAGAAATTCTGTCACTTGTGTCTGATTTGTCCCTCTCATAGTCTGCAAGATATCAGGGGTGCATATCCAGGAATGACTCCAATCACAATGAGCCTGTTCAAAACTCCCCTTTATAAGACCTTTAGATGATGATCATGCTGCTTCAATTTGAACAATTTCAGTGTTTTGGGTTTCATAAGATAGTGCTTTCATTTTTGGGTTTCAGTTGGCAAGTGTAGAGGAGATTAAAAGGATCATCTTTCACATTCTAAATATCACACTTTTAATAATGAATACAGATTGGATTCATCTGTGAAGTTCAGCCATGTAATTTCCATGTATATGTTATTTTCATCTCTGGGTCCTTCAGAAGACATGACATAGCATTTCATTCAGTAAGTGAATCCCCTGTGACTAATGCCTCTTGTCACATTTCCTCCATCACATGATTGTGTTGTTTTTAAAAAATATATATTTTGGACATGCAACTTGATCTGGTTGTCTCTTTCCTGAAAGGACAATCAAGAAGGTGTAAGAATTCAAAAAGAGCCAAAATACCTTATAGAATTCATATGTGTCTTAGGGAAAATTAACCTGCCTTGAAGGATCTGGGGACAGCTCTGAATATCCCTTGGCAATCCTATCTCAGCTTCCTTTGAGCTCTGCAGTACAAATCTCAACTGTGAATGAGCTTCCAGGATAGAAGACACACTTGGCTGGTTTCCTGCTTGGCTCAAACAGCACCACGTTACCATCTCTGGCCCATCACCTCTCAATGCCTTGCATTATCAATTGTCTAACCCTCCCAAAGATTAAAAACTCCTTGGAAAACTGCCATTTTCATCTCTGGGTCCTTTAGAAGGTGTGACATAGCACTTCATTCAGTAAATGACCATTCATTAAATGAAGTAAATAAAAATAATTTGATTGCATAATTAAGCAGAATTGTTTTAGAAGGTCTGACAATTTCCCTGGAGAGACTTGAAAAATTTTGAGCATGATAATAAAATTTAATGGAGCTGTTCTAAAAAGAAGGGAAATTTAAAGTGTGAAGTTTGAAGTATTCTGCAAGGGTTGAGCTATTAATTCTCTACATGGTAAAAGAATCTCAAAATAAGGTTTTAAAATGCATCAGAATAAATGTATAAATGATTACTGAGGAAACCAGTAATATCAAAATACAGTTACCAAGACAAAAATGTGTAAAAAGCCAAATGTGTGTTTTATTAACACACAATGATCGAGACAGTATGTGTCTTTAGTAACACATTAAATTTCTTAAATGTGGTGCTGGGTCTTATAACCACCTTCATTTCAAAATAATTATGATCTTAAATATTTGGAGATAGCTTCAACAACTGAAATATGATATAAAATACTTCTGATTTCTGTTGCTGACAGAGTTATAGATATTTCTAAGACTAGTGTGGCTTGGTTACCTGTATTTAAATCAGAAGAAAATACCAAATTTAAATTAGGAGAAAGTAAAATTATAGAAAGAGCAGTTCACATCCAAATTGAAGGACACCATGAATTCCATTTTAAGAACTGCTGGGGTACAGGAATTGTCTTCAGGAAATTAAAAAGACAAAATTACCCCCAATGTAATGCAGTAACAGAGTCTTAGCATCTGGATGGGTCTGTAAGTCAAAGGGGTGAAATTCTTCAACTCATAATTGATCTTAAGGTTGAAGTTGGAATGTGGCATCTTGAAGGGTATCCCATTTTGCTTCTATTTAACTGTGTGGTGTTTATGCTACTTAATTCACTTTGTAGGTAAAAACTTTTAAGCACATAACCTACCCTAAACCTTGCATCACCTATGTGACAAACGCCTAATTTACAACCCCTTCACCCTTATTCATTGATGATTAGCCTTGCATTCCCCACTTCTTTTCTCACTCCCTGCAATTTTTCCCACAATATCTTTCCCCACTCCCCATTCTAACCTCCAATATACAAACACAGACACACACAAATATGCCCACTCACACCTCATCTATATTAGGTACATAAGTGTACCTACAACATCATGTACTTACCTCCATAGTAGATCTTAACAAATTATATTGAAAATATTTGGATTACTCTGTGACCACTGATGTTCAGAGGCAGGGACCACATCTGAATCATCTATATTCACAGCAAATAAGATCAATAGTAGTATATAAAAAATGTCCAACACATATTTCTTGAACTGATTTCATCTGAGCCAAAGTGGCAGAAAACAGAGAGGTAAATGTGAGTCAGAGATGAAAGTGACTTGTGACTTGTCAGATGTTGGGGACTCTCACTGACCCTGTGATTGAAGCATTAAGAAGCAGTATCTCAACCTCCGTGATTGTGTGTGTTACAATTTTATTCAGTTGCACAAATGAAGTTAGTATGTATGAAAAGTAATGAAACAGCTACAGTGAAACTAGTGGAGAAGTGAAAAATCTGAAAGGAATAACACCTAAAGCATGAGAAATCAACATTCATTAGTAGTTCATCTTCAGTTTTGATTGACACTAAATGCTAGCAATGTTTTAAACAAATGTTTAAATCATGATGACTATTCTGGAGAGATTTCAGTATAGGCACTAAGATTTAGATGTTGTTTGCTTTCAATCAACTTATTATCCACTTACAGAGTATATTCTACAGATTTGTCACAGGTCAGGTCACATTGCTGAGGAAAACAGTAATTAGAAGGAATTCCCTAAAGTGTATTCAGCTTGACATATCCATTGTACAAGAGTACAGAGATCATCATAAAAATGAGATTCCAAGAAACAGTTTTGATAAGGAAAATAACTTAAGCTTCTGTTTCCTATTTTAATTACTAAAATCACTTAACAATGACATGTCTGTCATGCATGACAGCAAATGTATAGAGGAATTCAGTCAAATTTCTTGGAAGCAACATATTTAGCAGTCTGGGATATGCAAAATGATGAAAAATAGAGCACTACTCAACACAAATTTTTTTTGTCATTTTTCTCAGACATCATGTTAATATTATACCAAGGCCCAAAATGTTTAGTGCATAAACCAGTTTGTTTTAAGAGTCAGCATTTTAGTCTTCTTTCTTTGGACTACTTGTACTTAGTTTCCTACCTACTATAGATGATTTAACATACCCAACTAAATCAAAAGTACTTTGTAACCAAGTTTATAAGGGACATAAAGTTTTAAATTTTCAAACTGTTTAGTCAAATGCCAATGTGGAGGAGAAAATGTATCCCTGGGTGACAGTGAATCTGCCCTTAGGATCTAGAAGCTTCTGTAAGAAAAACATTTTTACCATTGATGTTTTTATTTTTGCTTTTCACCAAATTTAACAGGAACTTGTGAGTTCATTTCTCTAAAGATAAAATATGTCACTGGACATGAAACAGGATGAAGGGGTGACATAAACATGCATTTTCCAATCCAACATGTATTTTAAAAAAGAAGAAACTAAGTAAACCCATAGGGAACCAAGAGAAAAATACCAATTTTCTCTTCTGATTCCAAGATCCTTTATGCTAAAATTACCTATCCTTTATTTACCCCATCCATTTACTCTCTTCCAAACCAAGCTCAACAGAAGAATTAATCCTCTCCCTCTGCTAATCTTACCAAGATTTTTCTCATCTTGAGGGGGGAAAAAGGATCAAATTAGCATGTCAAGGCAATGAAGACACTCCACTGTTGAGGGAGAAAGTGCTGCAGGTACATTGGCTTCAGTATGACCCAAAGAGAGTGAGCGTTTTGTCTTGAAGGTAGAGAACTCAGTGAAATTTCCAAAGTAAAAACCAAGGGCAAGACAGTAAGGGGAGTCCCACATCTCCTGCGTCTTCCTACTCAATCCAAAGGTCTTATCATTGACTTCAAGATATACTGTGCAAACTTATTTCCATATAAATGAGGTGAAGTGGGGATGGGGAAAACTAGGAGCAGTCTCTAGAGCAGTGGAAGTACTTAAGAGAATTCTGAATCATTAGTGTGCATCCTGAGTTGTTTCCTCTCAAAATGCTCCCAAATGATTATAGAGAAGACAAAACTGACATGTAGGTAGCACTCACATCTTATTTACACATCCTATCACCAGTTTTTCTCTCATGTCTTTATTTTATTTTTTTATTTTTACAGACTGCATTTTGATTCATTGTACACAAATAGGATACAATTTTCATTTCCATGGTTGTGCACAATGTAGATTCACACCATTCTTGTAATCATACATATACATAGGGTAATACTGTCTGTCGCAATCTACTATCTTTCCTTTCCCCACCCCCTCCCACCCCATTTTCCTCTATATCATCCAAATTCCTCCATTCTTCTCTTGCTCCCCCACCCGCCACCCCCTTTATGTATCATCATCCACTTATCAGAGAAAACATTCGGCCCTTGGTTTTTTGGACTTGGCTTATTTCACATAGCATGATATTCTCCAACTCCATCCAATTACCATGCTCACATCTTCTTTGGGCAAAGGTTGTATTGTTGCAAAATACTACATTGATGCTCAGGTCTACCACATGCACTCTGTATGATTTTGAGAAAGTTAATCATTTGCCAAATGTGAAGATGATGTGCCCCAGATAACTATAATTAGATGAGTGTGATTAACATGAAGTCTGCACATAGAAAGAGTTCATCAAATATTACTCTAATTATTATAAGAGGCTTAGGGATTGAGATTATGGATAGTATCTGAGTTTTAGCAGATATCATGTGTAACATTGTTCAAGAAATTTATTGTACATTTTCAGAATCCTCAAATGCCTGGGTGAAAGGTTGAAAAAGCAAACACAACCAAATTTTAAAAAAAGAAGAAAAGAAAAGAAACTAAGCAGAATACTAGATGCTGGGTTGGATGTAGGTGGGGGGAATAGAGATCAGGTCCTGAAAATAAGAGAGCCTCTGGCAAAAAAACAAAACAAAACAAAACAAAAAAACCTCTTTCTATTGCAGCTCCTCAATGACTATCCTAAGAGGCAACTGAATATGGATGGGCACTGGCATCCATGGAGCAGGATATTCTTTTAGGCCGAGTAAGTTAACTATGTAGTTAAACTCACATCTTTATAATTTTCTGTCAAATTATTTTTAAATTACTAAAAGAAATTCATCAAAATACGTATGTGAATCTTGGGACTGGAGTTGTGACTCAGTGGTAAAGCACTTGCCTAGCATGTGTGATGCACTGGGTTTGATCCTCAGCACCACATAAAAATAAATAAATAAAATAAAGGTATTGTGTCCATCTACAACTTAAAAAAATAATACGTGAATCATATGCTTAGAAAATTTTAATTTTGCAATGTCATATCTTGAAATAATTTTAGATTTTCAGAGAAGTTAAAGGAAGAGCACAAAGAACTCTCATGCCTCCCTTACCTGGATTTTCCAATTATTAACATTTTCTTTATCATTTGTCTCTATTTATACACATAGTATTTTAATATCTTGATAGTAAGCCATAGACATGATGCTCATAATATGTAAAGAGCCCCTACATATTAATAGGAAAGTCAGAAATTTCCAGTTTTTAACTGAGCTGAAAACCTGTACGAAAACTTTCAATATAGGAAATGCATTTAGCTAATAGGCATATGAAAAGTATGCAACATAATTAGCCACAGGGTATATAAATTAAAATGACAGTGAAATTCCATTTACCCTCATCAAAATGGATACAATGAATGAGGATACGGAGCAATTATGGGAGCATCAATTGGTACAATCAACTTAAAAATTCCATTTGGCAGTACCCTTAAACATGAAAGAGTAAGAAAGAAAGAAGGAGCAAAGGAGGGAAGGATGGAAAAGAAAAGAAGGAAGGAGGAAACTAGTGTGGTAAGGATGTAAAGAAATTGAAACCCTCCCCGCATCTGTATACTCATTTACAGGGTGCAGATGCTGTGGAAAATAGTCTGATGGTTCTTCACTAAGTTAAGCACAGAAATGCTGTAGGCCTCAGCAATTCCACTCCTTGGTGTATAGCAATGAAAACTGAAAATAAGTATCCAAATAAATGATGGTACATAAATTTTCATAGCAGCAGAAATACTTAGAATAGGCTAAAAATGGAGATGACCCAAATATTTATCAACCAGGAATGAACAAGAAAAATGAGGTATTTCCATACAAAGGAGTAATCTTCAGCCATAAAGGAGAACAAAGTACTGAAACAAGCTACAACACAGAAGAACCCTGAAAACATTATGCTGGCCGGAAGAAGCAAGACACAACAATCACATATCACATGATTCCATTTATATGAAATATTAGAATAGGCAAAGACACAGAGCCAGGAAGCAAATTAGTGTTTGCCCATAGCTGGAGAGAAAAATGAATGGGAAGTGACAGTATGAATGGTAGTTGACAGTATCAATATTTAAAAATGAATACATCTTTAGATCTAATAATTAAGCCTCAGGAAACTTTTCCTTTAAATATACCTGACAAAAGGATAAATATGTGTGTTCAAAAATATTCACTGTGACTATTTTAATGCCTAAAGACCAGATATAATCTGTCCTTTAATATGGATATGGTCAAATAAGTCATGCTATATTATAGCATGGAACAAAATTTGTCTATTTTAATAAATTAGATTATTAAACCAAAATTAAACTACAAATAATGTATAAACCAAGGGACAAAAAATATTCCAAATTAATAGCATTCACTAATGTGATGGATGTCTTGCTGAAGCTAAACTGCCAGTAACAACTTCAGAAAATTTCTTTGTGCTGTTTTTTGTTTGTGTTTTGATATTTTGGCACCAAGTATTGAACCCAGCAGCACTTAACCACTGAGCCACATCCTCAGCCCATCTTTTTTTATTTTTTGTTTTGAAACAGGGTCTTCTAAGTAGCTGAGGCTGCCTTTGAACTGGTGATCCTCCTACCTTAACCTCCTAAGCCATTGGGATTACTGGAGAGTGCCACGGCATCTGGATGGACCAGCATCTGATAAGTCAATTCTTCCACTATTTTTCTCTTACATTTTTTCATTTTCAGATGATAAGTATGAATTATTTAAATGTAAAACTCACTTTTTTCTTGAATTTTTTCATTAGCTTGATAGAATAGGAATAGTTCCATTTTTCCAAAACCAAACCAAGATCTTAATTTAATGATTTAAGAAACAGTGTCATTCTGGAGGAAAAAACAACTGTATTTCCACTGTAAATTGTTCCAACAAAAGAAAAACTTTGATTTTATGTTCAGTTGACATGGACAGCTGTACTACAACAACACAGTTAGAACACCCATTCTCAGGTTGATGTTGGGATGGAGCTTACCAAACTGAACCCTACTACTTAAGGTGGTTACACAGCACCCAAAAAATTATAAAACGAAAGAGCAAATCCTGAAATCAATTTGTGCTACTCAATGAGGAAAGTCAGCACCCAGATGATCCAATGTGTGCTCATTTTCATTTTAATTACCAAATGAACAACAACAGAAGTTGATGACTTGTGAGGCCCTGAGCATGTATCTGCTGATGCCATTTGAACAACATTTGTGTAAGATTTGAAAAAAGGATGAGTATTATTTGTCAACTTTAGTCTGTGACTTCAAATTCAGTACATAGTGCCCTGGGATGTCTCAGAAAATGGAAAGGTTAATAAAGTTAAGAGCTCCAAGGAATGCTCTGTTTATATAACTCTAAGGACCTCACCTGTAGATATATGCACAAATGAAAATACTCTGTTCATAAGTGGGACCTAAGAGACTTGAGTTTGTCCCTTGAGTCAAGCAAAGCAGAAAGGTTGGAATGAAGTGAAACTCATGGGATTATTAGTTCAGGCCTTGGAAGCAATTTCTCAGGAGCCAGTTTACAAACGGTGCTGTCATTCAAGTGAGAATCTGCAGCCTATGAAAGTCTATCCCTCAGATCCTTGGTTCCTTCACTGATGACCCCCACAGCACTGCTTCTGCCTCGTGTCTGCCCTGAGGTCAGGGAAACTGCTAACTGGCCTCAGTCTATAGCATTCTGTAATATAGGTTGGGGATAGCATGTGAGCGTGGTGTTGAGAAAGATGATTTTTGTTATGTGCCCTCCTCCACATCAAGTTTTTTTCCTTGCTAGACTTCCAGAAAGCAATTCTATTCCCACTCTTCTCCAGAATTCCAGCCTGAAAATCCAATTACAGACCCCTCTCCTTCAGCAATGAGGTTGATTCCACAGAGATCACAGAGCTCTCCCTGTTCCTTTCCTTTTGCTGTTGAAAGCAGCTCTGCCTGATTCTCCCCTGCCCTCTACTGTCAGCCTTGGGTCTTCATTTCTTCTCCAGCCTGCACTTGTTCCACCATTTCCCTCTGTGGATCACACACTGAATAGGAAAGGAACTGAAGGGATGCTAATAATATTGCTTTGAGGAACTCCATCAAGAGCTTGAGTATGCTCTGGGTCTTGGAGATGTGAAGCAAACAATCCCCTCATCATCTAGGACATGTAGACGAGAGTAGGTCCAACTACAACCAAAGCCGTCCTCCTAGTGTAGAGGAGGGTTCCAATGTCTCTGCTGATGCTATCACACATACTTAATTTGCAAATATTCTCATTACAAGTCAGCCAATATGGGTTCCCACATGACACAAACTTAGTCAATATTCAATTGGCTCAGTTCTTACCTGACTTTTTTTTGTTATGGTGAAAGATTTGGTGGCCATCAGGGTGCTGTATAAAAAAAATAAGAACTATTCATACATATGTCATAAATGCTTGTGTGTGGTGTGAGAGATTGTGAAGCTGAGAGTTAAGTACATATAGTTTGGGTGGGGGCGTATTACAAGGAAGCTGTGTGTGGAAAAAAAATTAAGAAAAGATATCTGGAAAGGCCTATTATTGCAATGCTATTAAGGCCTCAGAAAGATAAAATATTTATATTTCCTATCCTTTCAGTGGGGAAATATTCACTTTCAGATCTCCTCCTGCTGCTTTCTCTTCACATCTCTGGATTCCTACTGTCTATGTTCAACTTCTTCTAGGGAATTTCTTCTAACTTCTATTCTTCTATATTTTTATTTTTCCCATTCTTATTTTTTCTTCACTTTATCTCCATACTAGACAAAGAGATACCACTGTTGGATTAATTAGGAAAATTGGCAAAGTTATATGAAATCTTCGGGTATGAAAGAAAAATTCTTCCTGAATGTCCTTGATATATAAATGATATTGCATTTCATCTGCTATAACTCCCTTTAGTTTGTTTATTACTCTCTTTTCTGTTTTGATGTTAAACAGCATTCTCCCCCAATCCACATATATGACATGCACACAAATATGCAAGTTCTACATTCTTTATATGGTAGAATGGTTTTGCCCATCTGTAGTATCAGTTTTCTTCATTTTTCCAAACAAATTTCATAACTGCTTTTTCTATATCTGTGACGAACGTCTTTGGAATTTTGATGGGAATTGCATTGAATCTGTATAGCACTTTTGGTGGTATGAACATTTTGATAATATTAATTCTACCTATCCAAGAACATGGGAGATCTTTCCAACTTCTAAGGTCTTCTTCAATTCCTTTGTTTAGTATTCTGTAGTTTTCATCATAGTGGTCCTTCACCTCTTTTGTTAGATTGATTCCCAGGAAATTTTTCAGGCTACTATGAATGGGATAGTTTCCTAACTTCTTTTTCAACATATTCATCATTGGAGTATAGGAATGCAATTGATTTGTGGGTGTTGGCTTTGTATCCTTCTACTTTTTTTTTATTTGCTTATTGATTCATTGAGCACAAATGGAGTACAGCTATTGTTTCTCTGGTTGTACACAAAGTAGAGTCACACCATCTGTGCATTCATACATGTACACAGGGCAATGATGTCTATCACACATTCTGTTATTATTCTTACCCCCCCACCCCGACCCCACCCCCCCCCTCCCTTATGCTATCTATCCTTCCTCCATTCTTGCCACCCTTCCCCCCCACATTATGCATCATCATTCATTTATCAGAGAGACCATTCGGCCTCTGGATTTTTGGGATTGGCTGATCTCACTTAGCATAACAGTCTCCAACATCACCCATTTACCTACAAATGCCATAATTTTAATCTTCTGTATGGCTGAGTAATATTCCATTGTGTATATATACCACAGTTTCTTTAGCCATTCATCTATTGAAGGGCATCTAGGTTGGTTCCACAATCTAGCTATTGTGAATTGAGCAGCTATGAACATTGATGTGACTGCATCACTGTAGTAATCTGATTTTAAGTCCTTTGGGTATTGGCCAAGGAGTGGGATAGCTGGGTCAAATGGTGGATCCATCCTCCTACTTTGATGAATTCATTTATGAGCTCTAGAAGTCTTCTGGTGAAGTTTTTTGGATCTTCTAAATGTAGGATCATGCCATCAGAGAAAATTTGAGCTCTTTTCCTATTTGTATCCCTTTAATTTCCTTCTCTTGTCTAATTGCTGTGGCTGGAGTTTCAAAAACTATGTTAAATAGGAGTGGTGAAAGTGGGCATCCTTGTCTCATTCTTGATTTTATAGAAAATGCTATTTTTTCTCCATTCAGAATAATGTTGGCCTTGGGTTTGTCATAAATAGCCTGTACAATGTTGAGGTAAGTTCCTTCTATCCCTAATTTTTGTAGTGTTTTAAACATGAATGGGTGCTGTACTTTGTCAAATGCTTTTGCTGCATCTATTGATATAATCATGTGATTCTTTGTCTATTTATGTAGTGAATTATATTTGCTGATTTCCAACCTTGCATCCCCAGGATGAAACCCACTTGAACTTGGTGCACAGTCTTTTTAATGTGTGTTTGTATGAAGTTTGCTAATATTTTCTTAAGAATTTTTGCGTCTATGTTCATCAAGTGTATTGGTCTGAAGTTTTCTTTCCTTGATGTGTCTTTGTCTGGTTTTGGTATCAGGTTGATACCGGTCTTGCAAAATAAATTTAGAAAAGTTCCCTCATTTTTTATTCCATGGACTAATTTGAGGAATACTCATGATAGTTCTTCATTAAAGGCTGGTAGAATTAGGCTGAGAACCCATTTGGTCCTGGACTTTTCTTTGTTGGAAGGCTTTTGTTGGCTGCTTCAATTTCATTACTTGAAATTGATCAGTTTAGTTTTCTATAAACTCCTGGTTCAATTTGGGTAGGTCATATGTCTCTAGGAATTTGTCCATATCTTCAAGATTTTCTAGCTTAATGGAGTATAGATTTTTTAAATAGTTTCTGATGTTCCTCTGGATTTTGCTACTGTCTATGGTGATATTTCCTTTTTATCTTAGATTTTTTGTTAGAGTTTTTCCCTCTTTCTTTTGGTTAGTTTGTCTAAGTTTACCATTTTTTTTAATTTTTTTAAAAAAAATTATTTTTGTTGATCTTTTGTATTGCTTTTCTATTCTCAATTTCATTGATTTTGGCTCTGATTTTTAATTATTTCCTATCTTCTGCTGATTTGTGTCAGGGCCTTGGTCTAGGGCCTTGAGATTAATGTTAGATTATTTATTTGGTATCTTTCTATTCTGTCAATGTATGACCTCAATGCTATGAACTTTCCTCTTAGAACTGCCTTCATACTGTCCCAAAGATTTTGATACGTGATTCTCATTTACTTCTAAGTATTTTGTTAATTCTCCCCTGATGTCTTCGCTATATACTAATCATTTAAAAGTGTATTATTTAATCTCCAGGTGTTAGAGTGGTTTCTTTTTGTATCTTATCATTAATTTCTAATTTCATTCCATTATGATCTGATAGAATGCAAGGTATTATCTCTGTTCTTTTATATTTGCTGAGATTTGTTTTGTGACCTAAAATATGGTCTATTTTAGAAAATGTCCCATATGCTGCTGAGAAGAAAGTGAATTCAGTCTTTGATGTATGAAATATTCTATAGATGCCTGTTAAGTCCATAATATTATTTGTATTTTTTAGTTCTGTAGAATCTGTTTCTGTTTAATTCTGTAGAATTTTGTTTGGATGATCTATCCAGTGGTGAGAGAGGCATGTTAGAGTCGCCCAGTATTATTGTATTATGATCTGTCCAATTCTCAGTATTGAGAAGAGTTTGTTTGATGTACATGGATGCTACATTGTTTGGGATATAAATATTTATAACTGTTTTATGCTGTTGATGTATGATACCCTTAAGCAGTATGAAATGAAGTTTATAAAATATATTTTGTAACATCTACGAAGATTTTTATTCCCATTTTGATTTGTTAATATGAAGAATTGTTTTAATGAATTCACCAATGTTCAGCTGAGTGAATCATGGTAAGAATTCATTTGGTCATAGTGCTTCATTATTTTGAGATACTATTATCTATACACTTTCATTTTATTTTGGCTTTGCCTCTCCTTCATACCCCCTAGTGTTATGCTGACTGCATGAGAAAGAACTGGCATTTCCTTTTTTTCCCTCTATGGATGAGGTAAATGAAATAGTAATTACCATTCTTCATAAGTTAAAAAATGAATGTTAATATGTTGATATTTTCATTTTCATTCAACTTAAAATATTTTATAATTTCACTTGAGTTCATCTTTGATTTCTGGATTAATTACAGGTGTGTTAACTTCCAAATACTTGTCGATATTCCAGATTTTTGTTATTAACTTATAATTTAATTCTGCTGTGGTCAAGTGATATCTCCTACATGATTTCAACCCTGTGTTGTTAGGACTAATTTATTACCTGACATAGTCTACCAGGTGAGTATTCATTTTGTATTTGAAAAGAGTGCATTCTTTGTACTTTTTGGGAAGAGTATTCTATAAGCTTTCATTAGGTCAAGTTGATCCCAGGTTTTTCATTTCCTCACTGATTCTCTATTTGTTCAACAGTAATATTGTTGCAATATTTATATCTGTGGACTTGCTAATTATCTTTTCAATTTGATCAGTTTTTTCTTTGTATATTTTGAAGCTCCATTATTAAGTGCACTCAAAGTATGGCTTTTGTCTTCACGATGATATTATTATTACACAGAAATATCCCTCTTTATTTCTTTTTTTTATCCCTCTTTATTTCTACAAATACTCCTCATGTCAAAGTTTACTTTGTCTGACATTCTATAGTCCTTCCAGCTTTCTTATTACTAGAGTTTATCCAGCATATCTCTTTCCATCCTTTTACTTTCACCCAACTATGCTTTTATATTAAAATGTATTTCTTGTGGACAAAATATTGTTAGATCTTCCTTTTTGGTCCACTCTGACAATCTCTGCCTTCTTATTAGAATATTTAGTCCATTTATTTTTCTTGTAATTATGAGTACAATAAGGTTTAAGTCTACCTTTTCTTTACTTTCTATTTTCTCCATCCATTCTTCATTTTTATCCTCCATTCATGCCTTCTTCTTGATTGATTTTTATTATCCTATTTTCTATTTTTTTATGTGATTAACTGTAATTCTTGTTTTATATTTTTGTGATTATTCTGGAGATTACAATATGCACCCTTATCACAGTGTACTCTTTTTTATTTGTTCTTTTTAGTTATACATGACAGTAGAATGTATTTTGACATATCATACATACAGGAGTATAACATCCCATTCTTGTGATTGTACATAATGTGGAATTACACTGGTTGTGTATTCATACATGAACATAGGAAAGTTATGTCCAATTCATTACACTATCTTTCCCATTCCCATACCCTCTCCCTTTCCTCCATTCTTCTCTGTTCAATCCAGTGAACCGCCTATCCACCCCCCAAAACCCATACCTATTGTGAGTCAGTATCTGCATATCAGAGAAAACATTCAGCCTTTGATTTCACTTAGCATGATAGTCTCCAGTTACTTCCATTTTCTGGCAAATGCCATAATTTCATTCTTCTTTATGGCTGAGTAATATTGCATGTGTATATGTACCACATTTTCTTTATCTATTCATCTGTCGAAGGGCACCTAGGGTTCCATAGTTTAGCTCTTGTGAATTGAGCTGTTATGAACATTGATGTAGCCATATGACTGTAGTATGCTGATTTTAAGTCCTTTGGGTATATGCTGAGGAGCAGGATAGCTAGGTCAAATGGCTGTTCCATTCCAAGTTTTCTGAGGAATCTCCATACTGCTTTCCAGAGTGGTTGCACCAATCTGCAGTCCCACCAGCAATGTATGAGTGTGCCTTTTCCCCCACATCCTCACCAACATTAATTGTTACTTGTATTCTTGACAATTGGCATTCTGACCAATTGTCAAGAATATGATGAAATGTCAGTGTAGTTTTAATTTTCATTTCTCTAATGCTAGACATGCTGAACATTTTTTCATATATTTGTTAATGGATCATATTGCTTCTTCTGTGAAGTGTCTGTTCAGTTCCTTTGCCCATTTATTAATTTGGTTATTTGGGATTTTGGTGTTAAGTTTTTTGATTTCTTCTATATGCTGGAGATTAATGCTCTATCTGAGGTGCTGGTGGCAAAGATTTTCTCCCATTTTGTAGGCTCTTTCTTCATGTTCTTGGTTGTTTTCTTTGTTGTGAAGAAACTTTTGAGTTTGATAAAATCCCATTTATTGATTCTTGATTTTACTTCTTGCATTTTAGGAATCTTGTTGAAGAATTCAGTTCCTAAGCCTACATGATGGAGATTTGGGTCTACATTTTCTTCTATAGGTGTGTGGTTTCTTGTCTTATGCCAAGGTCCTATACAGATTCAATGCAATTCCTATTAAGGTTCCAATGACATTCTCCAAAGAAATAGAAAAAGCAGTCATGAAATTCATTTGGAAAAAATAAGAGGCCCAGAATAGCCAAAGAAATCCTCAGTAAGAAAGTGAAGCAGGAGGCATCCTGCTTTACTGGGCCTTAAATTATACTACAGAGCAATAGTAACAAAAACAGCATGGTATTGGCACCAAAATAGGTAGATCAATGGTACAGAATAGAGGACACAGAGACAAACCCACATAAATACAGTTATCTCATACTAGTCAAAGGCACCATAAACATACATTGGAGAAAGGTAGTACAAACGGTGCTGGGAAAACTAGAAATCCATATGTAATGAAATGAGATTAGATCCCTATCTCTCACCCTGCAAAAAACCCAACTCAAAGTGGATCACAGTGTACTCTTACTGCCTGTCCTCTCTGAGGTATCAACCCAGGGTCGGGAGTTTTCAATTTTTGTTCTTGACTCTAGTTGACTGGAGTTACAAAATCTTGTTGCTTTACATGAGCCCCCTGACAGCTGTTTCTGTGGGAGCTTGGCAGTCTCCTCCTGTGTACATATAGGTTAATATTCAGCCAAGACTTGTACAGATTCCTGGAGCCCTTTCTCTGTGCAGCTTCCTCCTTTCTGATGCTCTCTTCCACAGTTCTACTATAGATCAGGATCTGTCTCTAGCTCAGCAAGGCTATCATGCTCTGCCAACCGCTCCAACACTGACCATCAATCCTGAGAGTACCTTCAGGCTTAAAACTAGTGTTGTCTGAGACTTTATTTGCTTCTTTACTTGCTGTATAGTATTGCTTTCCAAGTTGGTTGTTGTTCAAGGTCTGAAAATACTGTTTCCATATATTTTGTTTTATATTTGCTTTCAGCAAGAGGGCTACTCCTATATCACTTACTTTATCACAATTAAAAGTAAAATACTGACTTTAGAGTATTCTCAATTAAGTGATGCTTAGATTCCCCCATTTTTATATTTTTCTTATATTGATGAAATATGATCCTTCAAAGTTCTATTAGAAAAGAATTTTTTAAAAGACCCTACCAATAATCACAGTATGCAGAGTCAACCACTCTCAATATTCTGGAATTTTTTTCACCCAGTTTTTCCTATGCACATCGGAAATGCAGATTAGCTTTGGTCCCTAAGGCAATAGCAAAATCACTTTGGTAAGTACTATTGTGATGATTGCCACTATTTTTATTAATTATATTAATAATCTTTATATGTAGGATCCAGAGGAAACAGTAGTGCTCAGTCAACCAGAGAAAGGGAAAAGAAAATGACAGATATTACTTTGGGATTGACAGTTCCTGAGAACAAGTAATTTATTCTTTGTGGAATTTCAGAGATGATTATGAGAACAAAAGTGGTCCTTTGGGGAAAACATTCCCCTAGTTCTGTTGACTCCGGTTATAGCTAAAGAATAAATATTGTTCCCTGATATTATGTGATTATACACATATTGTGTCTCTTTTCATCACTGTATTACATCTATTTGAAAGCACACTGGACGTAAAAATTTTGAGTCCTACATTTTTCAGTTAAGATTATGTGAAAAGCATTTCAATGTCAGATAAATCTTTTCTCAAACATTACTTTAAGGATTGCATAGTGTTTCATAATAAAGATGTATAATTTAACTATTCCTGCATTGTAGGCCCTGAGGCCAGGTAAGTTATTTCCATTGCTGTGTTATGCAATGTCATACATACTTTTGCTTGTGAATATTTTTCCTCAATTTAGAGTATGTTTTTAGAATGGAGTCCCAGAAGCAGATTTAGAATTCAAGGATATTTGAGGATATTAAATATTAGGACTGGGGGACTCAGGTATTCCTACTACTATAGTCCAGGCTATTCCCCTTCTTAAAATTCTGTAAAAGAATTGTTACCTTTTTACAGTAGTTGGGCTAATGCCCCTCAGGTTCAGGGCCCTGGTAAGCCTGGGTCAAGGTGTAAGTTTCTTCAAAGACTTCAATGTCCCTTTTGGCATGAATCCACATTGTATCAGTATATTACCATTGTGGCAGGCAACATGATATAGAAGAACAAAGTGATGATTAGCACACCTAGTCACAGTTCAAATGAGAGAAAAGAACAAGTAGGATTCTGAAGGGGAACCTTATTCAACTCACCTGTCCAATTCCACAAAGAAAGAAAACAGAAACATGCATGCCATTTTAAAACACAGTGACACTACCCAGTAGTAAACAGGGACCAATCAACAACTTAGAATTCTGTAAATCAATATTTTACTCCTCAGAGGGAAGAAAAGACTAGTAATATGCAATAATACCATACTATTGATAACTGGGTCAAAACATATGAATATTTAGTTATTGTAATATATTTGGTGAAATTATTTTTCAGACACACTTGCATTCACAAATGTGTGCTTTTCATTGTATCTTTATTATATAATAATAATTTCTGCCACTTATTAATTGTGCAATTTGGGGAAAGTAACTTAACTTCTCTGTGCCCGTATCTGCATCTGCCAGGCAAGATTAATAGTACCGACCTTATTTAGAATCCTCTCTAATCAAGTGACTGAGTAGAAGATTGGGTAAAGGAGAGGAATGACTCTTAGAAGTTCATTCTGGAAAATTTAGGAGAATATGAAGTGGTTCTGGAACTCTCCATTCTAGAGAATCTAGAGATATGATTGGTGAACAGGCATCTGAACCTATGGGAGGGGTCAGTTTGGATAGGGAAATTCTGATTTATAAAATTCTAATTCCTGATTTCTAAAATAAAGTTTATTAGGTAAATTGGACACATTCAGAGGACAATGATGAGGATGAATACAGGTTATGAAAAAGGAATTTAGATAAAAATAATTTTTAAAACAAGTAAACAAATGGATGGTTGGGCATAAAATTGAATTGGATCATATATAGAAAGTAACTTCAGTGAGTTATGGTACAGAAGAATAATGAAAACTGTTCTGGAAGTAAAACTTGGGTAACTAGGTTAAAATACAGAAAGATGCATTTTGACTTATCCCGAGGAAGATCTACCTAATTAGTAAAAAAAAAAAAAAAAAAACTCTATATATGAAAGAGACTGATCCAAGGCAGCAGAGAGCTGTCATTTCTGGTTTGGCAAATACTGGAAAATTATTCAGTAGGGATATTACGGAGTAGCCTATGCCTCATATTGTGGTTGAAGTAGATGACTGTTGAATTCCCTTTCACTCTCATAGTATGTGCCTATGTGAAATTTGAGGTGATAATTTAAACTCACTTTCTGTAGGTTTTAGGGGAGAAGATATAAACTTCAAAGTATTATGGCCTCTTGTATATTTCACAAGTTGCAATGCTCAGGACCTGAATTAAAGTTCAAGACTTAAAGACCCTTTTAGGTATTTTGACTGCTTTAATCAGGGGTCTATTCCAAGTTTTTATGACTGGGACATCCAAACTTGAAATCTTTGATGTTAGAATCATACATGCAATTTGAATTAGATGTTATTTCAGAATAATCCAGTTTAAACCTCCAAGATTCAGTTATGATCAAGCTTAAAACTTGTCCATGACAGATTAACTAACTACATACTCCTTAAGATAGCAACTTATCCTTTTCATAATCAAGAAACAACCTAACCATTCACTCTTTTACCTCTTCCCTATGTTCCAGTTTAGAATGCAATGTTCAATTTCTAGACTACATCCTTCACTTTAATGCTTCTTCCTGAAATGATCTAATCTATAACTGCCTACCAAAATTGTGTTCCTCTTGTAAAGATGTTATCTTATCTTTAAAAGGCAGACCCACAAGTCACTGCCTCTGGCAGAAGGAGGTTGTACCAGCTAGCTTCCTGAAAGACTCCTTGACATCCTTGTTCTCATAATGTTATAGGGAGGATGCAATCATGTAAACCCCTTAAAGTAATGCCTATTATGTGTTAGATACTCAACAAAATACTAGTTATTATTTTAATTATGGTTTTGCTGTTACAATTTTAGGTAATTGCCTAGGTAAAAAACGCTGAGGTGCTATTGATAAAGAATTATTAGTTGAATTTTGTGACTTTGACTGCTAATTATCACCTACCTGAGAACTATTTCAGTGAAGGGAAGGAAAATAAGAAAACAGAAAGTATAGACACTCATTTGGAGACGTTATACCATGAGGGAGAAATGAGAAATAAGGTATGGTTGGGAAAATGGAATTATGGGTTTAAATTTTTTATTTCAGATTCCTGAGTTAGAATCCTAACTTCAATTAAAGTCTTCACTTGAAGACTTTCATCCCTAGCTCATTGCCACTCTCTCCAACACACTGCTCCTGTTATAGTTCTTGGCTATTTTAATTTTCACATAGAATAAAATAATCAAATATTTTGAATTCTTGTATTTCTTGCACTTCTCCAATGATCTCAGCCATTCACTCCCATGATCATATCTTAAATATTATTATTCCTTATAACTGTTATCTGCACTATCCAAATTACAAACTCTCAGAATCTTGAGCAAAATAAACTGATGGTTGTTTTTAGGCACTAAGTTTTGAAATATTTTTTAATGCAGTAATGGATAACTGAAATATTGAGGGAATGATTCTCCCATTCATCCACAAAAAGACACCAATGGCACATCTTCAGACTGCCAATAAAAAGCTGCCTGCTTATAACACTTACCTCTCATGTGATGAAGCAAGAGAAAAAGGTGTAGAAAACTTCACATAAAAATATAGTATATATACCCAGAAATCACAAAAAAGATAAGGTATCAGTCAGGGTTCCTAGTTGAAAGTTTAAGAAAAAAGTGAGGAATATTGATAATGTTAAAAAAAAAAAAAAGATAATTCCAGTCCTGTGGCCAGGACTACAGGCCAAATCTGTATCACAGAATTGGTCTAAGGAGAACACGATTGTCATTCAGCACTAGATGGCATGATTTACACCGCCAACAGGAGACTGTTGCTAGAGCTGCTGATTCTCCTGAGCCTGAACACTAGATATTACCACATCCACTGCAACTTCAGGAAAGAAGGAAAAAGAATTGTTTCCAAATGCTGCTTTAGCCAGGTGATCAAGATTAAATCAATGAGGATTAGTGATGACGATAAAATGTACCTTTATTATCGTATGATGAAAATGGCACTCTATCCCTGTGATCTTCATCCCCCAAATTTATAACTTCAGCATGATCATGAGAAAAAACATCAGGTAAATCCCATTACAGGAAGATCCAGCAAAATACCTGAGCAGAGAGACTCAAAACTGTCAAGATGATCAAAAACAAGTGTAGTCTGAGAATTATCACAACCAAGAGGAGCCTAAAAATACACAACCAAATGTAATGGCTATCCTAGGTGGAATCCTGGAGCAGAAAAAGGACAAATGTAGCATCTTTCATAATCATGAAAGATTACAATAACAGGAAAACCCAGTTGCAGGGTATATGTGAACTCTATCTTCTCAATTTTTTGAAAATCTAAAATCTCTCTTTAAAAAATAAAATCTATTAAAAAAGAGAGAGAAACTGTCTATTCTTGCTTTTTTAATGTTACCAGCTTTTAATTTAAAGTCGAGACTGGATTATCTTTCAACTGAGTCTAAGTTATGTATTATTGCTCCAGATGCAACAGAGAAAAAAAGATGAATTTGAGATATATCAGCCTCTATGGAGTGGGGCATGTTCACACTCCTTCTAACACTCACATTAGATTATAAATACAGAAGACATATTCAGATGATCTGAAACAAAAAAATTGACAAATCTCTATGACACATGACCTATGAAACCAAATCACACCTCCTAATGTCTTGACTATCTACAAGTTCCAAATTGACCAGTGCAACTCACAATTTATCCAACACATTATTCCTAAAATGTGTAGAACACAAAGCACTGAGTGAAGAAATACAATGGCTTAGCATAGAGTATGCTTCTTTTGGGGAGTAAGACAGCCCTCTTCTGGCTGTGTTTTCTAATACATTTCCAAGGCCAGTATCATATCTGCCACATATCAGGTTCTCAATAAAAATATGCTGAATGAATTAGTGGTCTAAGAAAACCATTTGCTTGGGTCAGTTCAGGTTTTCTCTGTATTTTTTATCTAAAATGCAGTTTCGAATCTAAAAGAGATGAATTTCATGATGATAGAAGGGAGTAGTATGTGTAGCAAACAATTCAATCTACCTTATAATTCCACATGTCTTTCAGGTCTTTCATCTTTACAATTGATCATATATTGAGAGAACCCTTATAAAATCATGCCATTAAAAAATAGCTGGACTGTCAGTCAGGTGACTGCAACCTGAAAATAACCCTTGTTCAATTAGAGAGCAATGTCAAAACTTCAGTGGAATTTTGAAGATATTCTGGTCAGAAATGTCACTCATAAGAAATATGAGAGGAATGCTGGTCATTCTTCCTCCTACTTTGTGCCTTTTCCTTTTCCCTGCCTTTTAATTGATTGTTTCTGATGCTTTAACCTGTTTTCTGGCAACATTGGCAAGTCAAAACTTGTCTATTTAAATATGACTTTCACAAAGATCAACCCCTTCACAAACAATTCATGTCACACAACATACCCCTAATTTTAGAAAATATCATTCCACAATTCTGTGTATTTTACTAATAATGGCCATCTAAAACTTGAAGTATAGGGTGGGGAGCAGTGGGAAAAATATGATCTGAACTTGAACTCAAGCTTTATCATCTTTCAATTTCAGTAAATTTGGGAATGATAATCTCTACCTTAAGTGTTTGAATGATGCCTAAATGAATGGTATTTATTTTGCTTATGGTAGTGAGAAGTCCAAAGTGGGTTGGCAAACAAACAAATCCAAATTCCCATCTTGCTTTATCTTAGTCAACTCATGTTCTACATTTAAAGCTCTAGAAGTGTTCCCTGACTTTTGAGTTCTTTCTCTTCACTCTTACAGAACTGAATACATGCATCTACTCAAGTATTAATCATATTATCATGTCATTCATACTGCTGAGCATTTTCTCCTTTATGACACACATCTTCTTTTTGCACTTCCACGTCTGCTCCCACATCCCGAGTTGATTCTCCTTTTCCTTTTGGAGGCACATCTTCCTGTTCCAACCAACGTTACTGCTATTCTTAGGGGCCAATCCTAGCTCCTCTCCTACCTCCCCTTCTCTCTCATTCTCATTTACAGTGTTCATTTCTACCTAACGAGAATTGTCTCCAATGTAACAAATCTTGCCCTTGACTTCTCTAAGTTCCAGACGATTAAATCCAAATGCCTTGTTGACCGCACTTCTTGGATATTACAAAGAATCTCACACTGAGTTCAGATCTGCAAAATCTTTTGTCTCGATTGAAAACCGAATGACTGAGCAAATCAACAACTCAATGAAAACCATGCAATATACAAGATGTATCTCGTGGAAATTATGTCACTGTTTTCTGGTCCCAGGTAAATGGAGCCAGGGTTAGGGTACAGAAGGAAGGTTTTGTTCAATTTTCAAGGAAGGGGAAGGGAATCCCCGGAAGTTTCTAAGCATTTTTCCAAGCCACCTCAAGAGCACCGTGAACCAGGTGGAGGTTTCAGGGTCGCAAGTCTATAAATGGGCGGGGTTTGGGGAGGGGTGGAGCCTGGTAAAGGGGCGGGGCCGGAAGGCCCTGGTCCCTGTTAGGACCTGGGCCGCGGGGGCTTCTGGGCGTTCGTTCCACGGCTGGTGCGCGTGCGCGAAAGGGCTCCTGCCAGAGTGCCACGGCAGGGTACGGGTAGTAGTGCGTTAAGGACCAAGGAAAACTAGGGGTTCTTCATTCCCGCGTGATTACCACTGCCTGCGACTCGCGCCGGCAGGTCGGCGACTTCTGCGGATCTTGGAGGATCGGCACAAACTGTAATTAAAGGGAGTCCTGGATGGGTGCGGTGCTCGCAGGTATCATCAGGTTACTGGCGGTGAGGGTGGGGGTGTGCGGAATTGGGAATCGCGCCCGAGGATGTCCACGCGGAACGTGCGGTTCTGAGATGGTTGGCAGTTGCCGGCTTCCCACCCTCCCCTCGGCGGTCTCTGTCCTGGAACTCGGAGGTGGGCGCGGGCTAACAGGGATGGCAGCGAGGGCTGCGGAAGGGACTGAGAAATGCGTTAGAGAGCGAGGAGAGGGGGTTCGCAGAGTTCTAGATCCAGTTCTGCTAAACCTGGGACTCAACTGCACTGCGGACCCTTCCTCCGGGGGCAGTCTCCAGAAAGGTAGCCTGGTACATAGATCACCTGTCAGCTGGTTATGGAATGGCTGGTGTCGATGCCTCAGGCAAAGGGCAAGGACGGCTGGATCAGTGAACAGTGAAAGAAGCGAGTTTTCTTTTGATTAATTCCGTCGTGTCTTGCTTCCCCGGTCAGTCCTAACCACCCCGTAAAACGTTCAACCCTCGCTGTCTTTCGTATTTTAGACGTTCAGTTTGCGAACCGCTCTCTGTTCTTTACCCGAGCTAATATCTCAAGGTTTTTATCTTAAGCTACCAGCCCTATGACTTATTCGATTAAAAACAGGTAGTACTGCCTCTTCACGGACAGGTACTACCTTTTCCCCATAATTGGTGGCCGTTCACGTTCCTCGAAGCCATAAAATTCACCCAACTTGTTTCACCTGACTCTATGAATCCAACCCTCCAGGTTCCTGTCTCCTGCGGGGTCCTAGCCCCTTGCTTGCAGTGGTATTGTTTCCTTGTCTTTATTGTGAGTTTCAGGATCATCCTCAGAATTCTTTATTAAATACCCAGTAGTCTTTGGTTTTGTTTATTCTGGTGTTTGTTGCTTGCTGACGCTTAAACTACTTAGTTATGCCGAATCCTTGAGCCCTCTATTCTGGACTGTTCCTCAGAAATGTTAAATGCAAGCATATCATTCTGAACATCCTGTCTCCGTAATTTTTTACACTAATTCATTATGTTTTTAACTGATAAATTCCCTCCAGCATTTTTTGTTTCTTTTCACTTTCTGAGTTGAATATTTAATTCATCGCTTTCTTGCTTAATTAATTGTAAGACTTTACCACTAGACTTTGATGTGCAAAAACTTATCTTTAAATTTTAGATATTTTTACCGTTGTACTTTTGATATTGTTATCTTTAGAAGCAAAATTTTGAATTTCAGAGTAGTTGAAATTCTTTTTTTCAGTGTTTCCAGTTAATAAGTTAATTCTAAGTTTGAATTATAATGTCTCTACTATTGTTCGCTTTTCTCTTCATTGAGGGTTTTCTTTTTGTAGCCTAGTAATAACTCTTGTAAACGTTCCCATAAGTGCTTCAATAGAAACTGCATTCTATCTGGTTTTACTTATTAAACTAAGCATAATACTTAGATCTGCTGTACTAGCGATTTATGTTATTTCTTAGGGATTTAGAAAGTTGCCTAATCTGTTTCTGTTGTATCATTGGTGATTTCATTTCTTGCTTTCTAAGGATTTTGCTATTAATTTGCTGCAAGTATGTTTTTTGATACATTTTTTCTTTTGTCTAATGCAGTTGTGCTGTTTGTGTGTGTGTGTGTGTGTTGCTGCAGGTGGAACTCAGGGCCTCAAACGTGTTAGGTAAGTGCTTTATCACTAAGCTACATCCCAGCCCTCAATTCATTATATATATATATATATATATATATATATATATATATATAATAAATATAATTTTTTTTTTTTTTTTTTTTTTTTGGTACTGGGGATTGAACCCAGGGGCACTCGGCCACTGAACCACATTCCAGCCCTATTTTGTATTTATTTAGAGACAGGGTCTCACTGAGTTGCTTAGGGCCTTGCTAAATTGCTGAGGCTGGCTTTGAACTGGCAATCCTCCTGCCTCAGCCTCCCAAGTGCTGGGATTACAGCTGTGCGCCACCGTGCCCAGCCATTATATATTTTAGTTCACTATATCCCTGCATAATTTATTTATTTAGTTAGTTTTTAGTTTTACAGACTTCATTTTGATTCATTGTACACAAATGGGGTACAACTTTTCATTTCTATGGTTGTGCATGATGTTGATTCATACCATTCATATAATCATACGTGTATATAGGGTAATGATGTCTGTCTCATTCCACTATTTTTCATACCCCTCCCCCTCCCCCTTTCATTTCCCTCTTCCTAATCTAAAATTCCTCCATTCTTCTCTCACTCCTCACCTCCCCAACCTGATTATATATCATCATCCACTTATCAGGGAAAACATTAGGTCTTTGGTTTTTTGGGATTGGCTTATTTCACTTAGCCACAGGACTTAAAATTAGCATACTGCAGTAACACAGCCACATCAGTGTTTATAGTAGTTCAGTTCACAATAGCTAGACTGTGGAACCAACCTAGATGCCCTTCAACAGATGAATGGATAAAGAAGCTGTGATATATATACACAATGGAATACTATTCAGCCATAATTCTTATTGTTATGTATTTGCCTGGTATTTTCTAGATCGATCATTCCCCACCCTCAGCTTTGGAATTCATTTGTTTTGGATATCTCGGGTTTTTATATAGTTGAGTTTGAATTTAGTCCAGAACATTTATTGTTAGGAATGGGTATCCTTGTTATTATTATCATTTCTTATGCTTCATTGGTTTTTGTTTACCTTTGGTTTTTTTTTTTTTTGACATATGGTGTATATAGTATGTGAGCTTTTTCTCTTCCTGTCTCCCTCCCCCTGACTCTTTTAATTTAAAAAGTACCTAGGCCCCTAGTTCATTCGTTTGCTGGAACTTAATACCTCTTCAGGACTTTTCTGTCAGCCATATTTTAAATGTGAAAGATCTTATTCAATAATGGTTCTTTTTCCCCCAACCATTGTGGGGTTTTTGGTTGTTTGGTTAGGTGGTGGTTTTGTTTTTTTAAGCTGGGGTTGTATTTAAAATTAATCTTCTATGCCTGGTGGGACCACAAGTCCTCTAAGCAGCTTTTCACCTACAGAACACTTGACTTAGCTAACTGCAACCTCTTTGTTTCCTGTGTCCTCGTGAGGTGAGTGGCTGAGTAATGTAATTTTAGAATAGGTAGACACCTTACCATCTAGAAGTTGGTGGTGGCCTGAGACAATATAATTGCACAAAACAAAATCAGCTTTAAGAAGATGATCGGGGAGGTGATGGATGTCAACAAGTGTGGCAGATTTTAATTTGTTTTCTTAATTGTTGGCTTCAGCAGGTGCAAAAGGGGGAAACGATGGATTTGTGTTAAAGGTTGGAGGTATCTGGGAATACTGTGAAGGGCTTCATTGAAGGAAGGACTTATTTGGGGTTGCTGGAAGTGACTGCCTGCCTGTTGGGTGAGATGAAAAATGGCCCAGGAAGGGCACCATTGTCTTCTCTCTCCCTAGGCCTTGGCCACCTGGATAGTATCTTTCAAACCAAAAGGCAGCTGCCCCCATCCATGGCTTTCTTTTTGTTGTGGGAATCCATTTGGGAGCTTACATTCATAGAGGAGATTTCTTAATTTTTTACTTAAGGTCTTTTTTTTTTAAATTGATCCAGGATACTATCTTTGATGGTAATGTCTTGTTAGGTTCCTCTTGACTGTAACAGTTGCCTTCCCTTTTTTTTTCAAATGACCTTGATAGTTTTGAGTATGGGTTGAATATTGTATAAGTGGCCCAATTGTTGGGATTTGTCTGATCTTTTTCTCATAATTAGCCTGTGGTTATGGGTTTGTAGGAGGAAAATCATAGAGGTAAAATGCCATTTTCATCACATTGTCTTGAGTGCATGCTCTCAACATGATTTATCACTGTTGATGTTAATCAACTGACTGAGGTAGTGTTTGTCAGGTTTCTCCACAGTAAATTTACTTTTCTCCTATTCCACACTATACTCTTCGGAAGGAAATCACTGTGCATAATCCACTTGGAAGAGGTGGAAAGTTACATTCTATCTCCTGGATTGCTATCTGCATAAATTTTTTGCAATTCTTTTGCTTACAAGATTTGTCTTTTCTCTCTCGATTATTCATTCAATAAGTTCTTTATAGCACTATGGCTTATGGGTATTTTATAGTTTGAGTTGTAATCCAGTATTTAATTTCTTGCATATCTAGTCCTAAATAGTCATTTCTCCAAGAAGCCGATTCTTATTATTGAAGAACTATAGTAGAAACCAAATCTTGGAGGGGTATCCTTGCTTCTGGGCTTATTCAGCTGCAAGAGCAAGGACATATCTGTGTTTACACTAACCTAGGTATATACATACAGGTGTAAATATTTCTATATGTAACCATCTTCATCTAAGTTACGCCAATCACAAGTTCATAATTATGTCTCCAACTCTAATCAATTACCACATGTATCATCCTAGCCTCTATCCCTTGATTATTTGTAAATTCCTACTTAAACATGAAACTGGTCTTCTACCATCTCCCTCCTATTTATTTGTGAATTTCCAGTATACACATATGCTAGCATCAGAATTGTTAACCTGTACCCCTGTGGGAAATCTTTTTATCAACTAGAATGCAATGCTGTTACATGTTTTCCTAGTCTCTGATGTTATGGATTACACTTATGTCCAAACTTTAACAAAAAGTCGTAGTCTCAAATGTTTCTTGCTCTTTTTTAAGTATTTTGGGTTATTTTTCTCCCTCCTGGCTGTCTTTTCAGCCCCCAAGTATTCTTCCCTATCTCTGTTCTCTGATCTTTTTATGTTGAATAATGATCTGTTGAGGTAGTCATTGCCAGTAGACAGGGCCACACAAACTTTTGACTAGTATGTAAGATATACTGACATTTAGTCATACATGCATGTGTATGATAATCTTTTGAATGCTTACCATGTGCCAGAAGTGAGATGAGAGTTATTCTAATCCCTGTAATTCAATCAGATAGATATTGTCATCCACTGTACAGGTTAGAAAACTCAAGCGTGAGTTAGGATAATTTGCTCAAGTTTATGCATCTGGACTTTAAACTCACATTGGACTTTAAACTCACATTGGTATGATTTCAAAGTATCTACTCTATTCCTATGGCAAAGTTTCTTAATCTCAGAATTATGGCCATTTTGAGCTAGATAATTCTTTGCTATAGCAAACTGTTCTGTGCATTGGAGGATGCTTAGTAGCATCCCTGACATCAGCCCACTAGCTGACAGTAACAATCTCCAGCTGTGGCAACCAAAACTGTTTCCAGACATTGCCAGATATCCCCTGGTGGTAAAATCTCCATTGACCTAAATAAAAATATAATAAAAATATATATTAAAAGTGCCCCCTGAATGGTAAATTGTATCTGGACTAGGAGAACTATAAATTAAATAGCTGTATCTGGACTTCCCTGAATGAAATCACTCTTACAGTTTGGCAGGCTGTTTGGGGAGTTGTTGTAGGAGATGTTGGCTCCTGTGGGGAGGGCTTTTCAGTTAGGGTGCTTCCTGTCTGACCTATGTGAGTCCTATCTCCTTTGCACTTGAGCTATACTCTTGAGTACTCTCACTGAAGAAAAATCTCTATTACTCCTCTGCTACCAAACTATGTCTTTTACCTTTCGAGTCAATTGGAACCAAATGTGACCTGTGATAATTTTGTGAGTCTAATGTTTAGTTGAATCTAAGACCCCCTTGATGGGCATTGTGTTCTGGCCCGTGATTACAACTTAACAAATAAAAATTACAGTCTGGGAACACACCCTAATGATGAAATGGTTCGTGTATGTTTTTTTCCTCGTATATTTTAATAATTGTCTCATTGTCTTAATTTCTAGTGCTGTTGCCAGTTTGTCATTTATTTAACTTCACTGGTATTTTAGTGAGAATTTGTGAAGATGTCTATTTACTCTGAAACCTTAAGCTTAATACCCTGCCTGAAAATTTGTTTTGCTTAGTTTTTAATGAGTTGTTTTCTAATAAAGAATTAATCTAATAGCAATCAAATTATGAAATTTTCTCAAGATCAAAGTGCCATTTCCTGCTGGGTATGGTGGCGCACGCCTGTAATCCCAGCACTTGGGAGGCTGAGGCAGGAGGATCTCAAGTTCAAAGCCAGCCTCAGCAACTTACGCCCTAAGCAACTCAGTGAGACCCTGTCTCTAAATAAAAATACAAAATAGGGTTGGGGATGTGGCTCAGTGGTGGAGTGCCCCTGGATTCAATCCCCACTACCAAAAAAAAAAAAAAAAAATGCCATTTCCTTCATCACTTCTTTTGAGATATCTCTTTATCTACGTTTGTTTCTCCGTCTTCTGGAGGTGTGTTTGAGGGACAGAGAAAGCGTATTTTCCCTATTTTTTGATCCTATATTTTTTCTATTGGTGCATTATAATTATGCATACTAGTGGAATTTGTGGTTACATATTCACATATGCACACAATAGAACAATATAATTTGGTCAGTTTCATTCCCTAGTACTCTCCCATCCCCTTTCTTAAGTCTAGGGGTCTCCCTTCTGTTTTCATGCAATTCCCTCCTTTTTTTTTTTTCCTTGTTCCTCTGTAGCTTCCACATATACCAGAAAGCAAAGGACCCTTAACTTTTTGAGTTCTCCTTATTTCACTTAATTTAATGCATTAAAGTTCCACCCATTTTCCTGAAAATGATACAATTTCATTCTTTGTGGCTGAATAAAATTTCATTGTGCATATATATCACTTTTTTTTTTATCCATTCATCCATTGACAGACACCTAGACTGGTACAATAATTTGGCTGCTGTGAATTGTGCTGCTGCAAACATGGGTATGCATATATCACTATAGTATGCTGACTTTAGTTCTTTAGGATAAATGCTAAAGAATGGCATAGCTGGGTCAGATGGTGGTCCCATGACTTTTAAGGGACCTCCATACTGATTTCCATAGTGGTTGTACTGATTTATCATCCCATCAACAGTGTGAAAGTGTTCCTTTTTCTTCACATCCTCTCTACCATTTGTTATTTGTATTCTTAATGACTGTCATTCTAACAAGAGGGAAATGAAACCATAATGTAGTGTTGGTTTTTTTTAGTTATTGATGGGCCTTTATTTTATTTGTTTATTTATAATGGTGCTGAGGATTGAACCCAGGGCCTCACACATGCCAGGCAAACACTTACCACTGAGCCACAACCCCAGCCCATGAGCCACACCCCAGCCCCATAATGTAGCTTTGATTTTCATTTTCCTGATTATTAAATATGTTGAACATATTTTCATGTATTTGTTGCCTATTTGTATTTCTTCTTTTGAGAAGTGTGTCTGGTTAGTTCATTTGCCCACTTATTGGTTGGGTTATAGGGCAAGTTGGTGTTAAGTTTTTTGAGTTATTTATATATTATAGATACTAAACCTCTGTTGGAAGAATAGCTGGCAAAGACTTTCTTCCATTCTCTTCATACTCTTAATTGTTTCATTTGCTGTACAGAAGCTTTTAGATTTGGTGCCATCCCATTTCTTAATTGAACTTTAGCAGTCCTTCTGAGGAAATTATTGCCTGAGCCTGTATGTTGGAGTATTGACCCTGCATTTTCTTCTAGCAATTGTAAATTTTCTGGCCTACTTCCTAAGTCCTTATTCATTTCAAGTTGACTTTTGTGCAGATGAGAGATAGGGTCTAGTTTCATTCTTCTACATATGGATAACCAGTTTTCCTAGCACCATTTGTTAAAAGGGTTGTCTTTTCTCCAGTGTATGTTTTTGGCACCTTTGTCAAGGATCAGATGACTATCTGTGTCTCAGTCTCCTTTTTGTTCCATTGATATGTGTGTCTATTTTAATGCCACTACCGTGCAGTTTTACAAAGAATTTCATGGATATTTTTATGGGGATTGTATTGAATTTGTAGATCACTTTTGGCATGGCCATTTTAACAATATTAATTTTGCCTATCCATGAACGTGGGAGGTCTTTGAATTTCTTTGTTCAATATTCTGTAATTTTCATTGTAGAGATCTTTTTCCTTCTTGGTTAGATATATTCCTAGGTATTTTGTTTATTTTTTTTTTTAGGTTATTGTGAATGGAATTATTTTCCAGATTTCTTTTTCAGTGCATTTATTATTGGTATATAGGAAAACTTAATTTTTTGTACGTACGCTGATATTTTTTTGTATCCTGCTACTTTATTAGCTCTAAAAGTCTTCTTGAGTTTTTTGTATAGGATCATTTCTCCTGCAGTGATAATTGGACTTCTTCCTTTCCCATTAGTATTCCTTTTATTTCCTTCTCTTGACAAATTCCTCAGACTAAAATTTCAAGTATTATATTCAACAGAAGTTGTGAGAGCAGACATACTCATATTTTCCTATTCTAAGAAAGGAAAACAAAAATGAAAGAGAATTCATAATGTTTATTTTTCTTAGATAATTTTAAGAATATTTTTTACTTAGACTATTTTATCTTTTAACAACATGCTAATAAATGTTTACTATCTATGGGTCAAATTTGTCTTTTTTCAGTTGCTTGAGAAGCTGAATATTGGTTCTGTGGCTGAAGCTCCTGGAAAACTTCTTACTGTGATGTAACCTGGTTCAAATCATACTGCCTATGGTATTAGGTGCTTAAAATGTACTGGAATCTTCTATTAGGACTGATTTGAACTACAGCAGGTATTCTGTTTAGGAAGACTCAGCCTCTGAACAAGTTGATGGCTATCTCAAAACCCCAAAACCTGACTCTACACGAACAAAGTGAGGTTCTGAGAACAGATGTGTCGTGGCAGCGGAAAACCCTTACTGCTATGGAGACATATGACTCTGAAGCTTCTCGTCAAAAATTTAGACATTTCCAGTATTCAGAAGTGTCTGGGCCCCATGAAGCCCTGAGCAAACTCTGGGAGCTCTGTCTTCAGTGGCTGAGACCAGATATTCATGCAAAGGAGCAAATCCTAGAACTTTTGGTGCTGGAACAATTCCTGACTATCCTCCCTGAAGAAGTCAGGGCTTGGGTAAATTTACAGCATCCCAAGAACAGCAGAGATGTGGTGACTCTCATAGAAGATGTGATTGAAATGCTCAAAGACAAAGGTGAGAATTTAGAAAATTGTAGGTAGAGTAATTGACTTTCCAACATTAAGAAAAGCTATCTTTTCTCTATTGCTCTATTAAGATTTTCTGTTATTCCATTAGGAAGCCTGAACTTTATTCTGTAAGCAATAGAAATAGAACATTAGATCTCATGGATTGGGTAAGGGAGTAACACTGTTTGGTTTGCCTTTTAAAAATATGACGTAGCCAGGTGCAGTAGCTCACATCTGTAATCCCAGTGGCTTGAGAGGCTAAGGTAGGAGGATTGCAAGTCCAAAGCCAGTCTCAGCAACTTAGCGAGACAGCAACAAAGCCCTGTCTCAAAATTTAAAAAGGGCTAGGGATGTGACTCAGTGGTTCAGTCCCTGGTACCAAAATAAAAAATAAAAAAAAAATGTAGAGCAGGGGTTGGGAAACATATGGCCCACAGGCCAAATATTTTTAGAAATGAAATTTTCTTGTAACATAACCATGTCTATTTTCCTACATTTTTTTCTGTGGTTGCTTTCATGCTATGGCCAGAGTTGAATAATTATAGGAGAGATTGTAGTGCCTATAAAACATAAAATATTTCTGTCTATTCATTTAGAATAGAAAATGTATACCAACTTCTCATGTAACAGACCTGAGGGTTCTGAAAATAGGAAAACAAATTAAATGGTTGTAATAGATTATACATTGGAGAATGCAGATATATTAGCAAAACAGAAGAGTTTAAGACTAAAGGAATTATTGACTAGATAAAATGTATGAGTAGGATAAGGTCTGATACCTACTCATGTGCTCTGGCTTGTATGAATGGAATAAGTAGTGAATATTGTATGGGTGGAGAAGATAATCCATTATGTGATGTGTTGAATTTGAGGTTCAAGTGGGATATCCACGATTTAAAAGCAATATATAGTTACTGGTACAACTTTAAGTGTTCAGAAAGATTTGGAAACATAAATATGAGCTTAGAAGTAGGGGAAATAACAATCCTCAGGAAGCATCGATATTTAAGAGCTAGTCCAGATCTAAGTACCAGTCACAGAAGGTTACAGGATAGAGCACATGTTAAACTATACTATGTTAATACCATTACCAGTCCACACTGAGAAACTACAAGACAATCCACTTTCTAAGAGGGCAAAAGTATTTAGAGATTAAAAGAAACCTAAAAGGTGTGTACCCAGTCTTATGAATATCTGGACCTTATAAGACAGGGGAACTGATTGGATTATTTGACAAGGAATTATTTCCATGGTCATCTTGGTATTATGGTCCTATTCAGTCCTTATCTAGAAAAAATATATATAAATTGAACTGAGGAAAAAAAAAACACAAACCTGATGAATAGGCTAGAAAATAATAGTGAAACAAAGAACCAAGAAGACTGGCTTTTTGAGCTAAGAAAGAAGTCTTTAATAAAGGAATGTTCAACAGTGGTGCAACAAAAAGTTCCTAAATAAGTATTGAAGAAAATTTAGTGAAATCGTTAATTATGGATGAATTTTAAGCCTTAGTTTGAACAGTTTCAGAGGAGTTTGGGTGATTATTTATAGTGGGTTGTATTATGTTGTTACTGCTACCACTGCCAACTCTATTTTCTTCAACAATGTGTTAAAAATCCATTATCAACATTACATAAGACATTTAACATCAAAATACAGCCCTTGAAATTGAATAAATTTAAAGTTACAACAAATTTACCACATTGCTTCTATTTTTTCTCATTTTACCCTGAACCAATCATCATTCTATAGTCTGACAGTTGAGGATCACCAGTATAACTCACAGATCTTGGAGAAACTTTAGTAGAGTAGCCCATGGGTCTACTTCTTACCAAAGAACTGGAGAAGAGAATTAGTTGCCTTAGATTTTTTTTTTTTTTTTGCCATGAAAGAATCAGTAGTTCAAAGTAACCAGATTACCTAATCTATGCAGCTTAATAGAAAACAACTCTTAATAGAATTTTCCTCAGTATGCCTGAGGAGTGATTGATAAGATAAAATATTTTTAGCTCCAAGTAGAATTAACAACCTGTGATAGTGAGGCCTTAGGTTTTAGTTATGATAGGATCAAAGTTATTTTTTAATCTGGTATAAACACAGATAAGGTCTCAAAGTACTATCTTGGCCCTCTTCGCTCTGATCCAATAGATCACAACCCCTGGTGGAATATCAGAATCACTTCTGGAATTTTTTAAAAATTAAACTCTACAATATTATCCTCTACCTTTGGGAATTCTAATTGCTAGTAGGGCCCAACATCATTATATTTGCAAAGTTGTTTAGATGATTCCTATGATTAACATATTAAAACTACTACTGTAATCATTAAACATTACTCCAGGGCAAAACTTCTCTTCCTCTCTAATATTTTTCTTCATCTTCCTCAGATATACCCTGCAGGAACTGTGTCTTTCAGAATGGGAGCACAAGGGAGGAGAACATGGAAGCCGACTCACTAACAGGGAAGCCACAGGTGAATTAGGCTCCCACTGTTTTCTAGAAATATATGCCCTTTTTAAATATGACCCACTTTTGCTTTTTTATCTTTAAACTTTTATGGTTCTATCCGAGGGCATTATTCTCTTATTCTTTCATAGGACATTAGACCTATTTTAGTTGGTGATGCACTCTGAAAGTATTTCCTTTAGCCTCATATTTTATTTGTGCATCTGTTCCCTCAAGAAGATAAATGATAATTAAAGCTATAGAGCCTAAAATAGAAAGTTTAGAATTAAAAGTGAAGGGGATTCAAGAGTAGAATCCTGAGCAATGATATTTACTATGCAGGAGTAGATAAACCTCAAAGGATACTGAAAACAAAGATACAGAGGAAAATTAGGAAATTGGTATCACTAAAGCCAAAGTATGAAAATATTTAAAGGAAAAATGTTTTAAAAAGTCAGAGGAGGGCTGGGGATATAGCTCAGTTGGTAGAGTGCCTGCCTCACAAGCACAAGGCCCTGGGTTCAATCCCCAGCACCACACACACACACAAAAAAAAAAATCAGAGGAATACAACCTAAGCAGTGTCTGTTTACTTATTATGGAGAGACTAATGTGCATAGGAACAGAAGCCTGGTTGCGTTGGGTTATGGCAAAAAGAAGAGGTGAAGAAGTAGAATTAATGTCGACGAGTTTATTCACAAAGACTGGCTCTAAAGGAGAAGAAGGGAAGAGATCTGTGTATTTCTGTTGGCTAAAGTTACCCATAACGACAAGGCTGAGGGTGCTGGAGAGACAGGAGTGAATTTATTTACTAAGAGAGATTCGAAAATATGATTAGTAAATAAAAAATCCATGCTTTGTGGAGATTACATTCTAGTAAAGGTATACAGGTAAATACAAGCTAGTAGGATAATTGCAAAGAGTAATAATTATTACAAAGAATAAAAACCGGATGGCGTAGAGACAAATCAGTAATCAGACAATCTTGTCAGTCTGTCAGGGTAACACTGAGCTGTGACTCCTGAATGATAAGGAGTTACACTGCGTTTCTCAATTAAACACCCTGCCTCTTTCAGCAGAGCCTACAGTTTTGTTCCAATTTTCCCTTGAATCTGCCTTGAACTCTTCCTGTCCTAAACTTTTGCATCAGTTCTTGGTACCCTAATAATGTTTTGTTCCATATATATATATATATATATATATATATATATTTATAAATACTTGATGGACCCTTGCTATACTTCATATTCATCACTTAGAACCCTAAACATTGTCCTGTTTCTTGTATTGACTTATACCCTGTTCTCTCCAAATTCATTCCTTTTCTGATAATATTTTTGGGGTGACCTTTGGTTAAAAAGGAACTTAAATATTTTAGGAACCATTGACATTCAAAGATGTGGTTGTGGAATTCACCAAGGAAGAGTGGGGGCAACTGGACCCTGCTGTAAAGAACCTTTACAGGGATGTGATGCTGGAGAACTATAGGAACCTGAATTCATTGCATAAAGGTGGTTTCTGTGTATTTGTCTGCTCTGTCTATTAGTAATCTCTTTTTTTTTCTGTGAAAAACTATAGGACTGGTGGAGTTGCTATGTTCCTTTGGGTCTGGGTTCAGGTTTCCTAATATACTTTGGGCACAATAGCACATTTTCCTACTCTGGTTAAAAGTCCTTTTCTATGTGGAGCCAGAAATACACAGACATGGTGCTTTTTTGGCCTTCTCCTTCAGAAGCTTAACCTACTGTGTTTTCTTCCTTGTAAAAATGTGTGAAATGTCCTATATGTTTTTTGTTGTTGTCATTTATATTTTCCCTATGAACAGCTCATTCACTTTCCAACCCAGTTGAGATCCCCAAATTGGAGAGTAAGAAAAAAAGATGGATAATGGAAGGAGAACTCCCAAGAAGGACCATTTGGGGTAAGAACCAGGCAGATATGATGTATTTTAAGACGCTACTGTTTATTAAACCCAGAGACAGTGTGCAGCCTGCCTTTGAATTATTAGCATTGAAACTACCTGATGAAAAAGCATTGTAGCCTTTTATTCACAGGTTCTCTTTCCTGTATGGCAAAATATTATCATGGGTAGGACTACAACTTAAAGCTAAGTGGTCTGGGGCAACCTTTGTGCCCGTTACCTCACCTGTTAATAATAGTAGCTCCCTCCAGGTTACTGGTGAGAATTAAATGAGTTAATACATTTAATACACTTAGAACATTGCCTGGTACATGGTAAGTGCTAAATAAACAACAATTAGCTAACCTAACATTGAATTTATTCTCCCTTTTAAAGAAAACAAAACTTCACTTTATGATGGAGTGACCTTTAGTAATCATCCATTTTTCCTTCTTTGTAGAACTTCTTAACTTGCCCTTTAACTCCCTGCATCATCATCATTTATTCTTACTAACACATTGTAATGGTGTAAAACTACTGTGAGATTAATATAAATTTTAGTATATATAGAAAAGTATAAAGGGGAATGTAATTCATTCCCCAGAGTTATACAGTATTAATGTGTTGGTTTGGATCTTTTCAAGCCATTTCTTTGTGGCGCATCTCTGCGGTTTCTGAAAATTTCTTTTATTCCTAAATTATGAAACAGTTTTCAGATTTTTTCCAAAATTCGGGATGAATGTATCATTTTACATTCTGTTCTTTTCACCTATTATATCATGACCAGTTACCCATTTTACCAAATAAACTATGAAAATGTGTTTTCTGATTCACATGTAGCATTCCATTACACATATCATAATATGTTCAATCACACCCTCACTGTTGGATATTTAGGTTGTTCCAGTTTTTCAAGCGTCATCTGATGATTTCATAGGATAAACTTACTACATGAGAATGATTTTTAAAAATAGGCGTGAAAAAGTTACCTGAACAATGAGTTGTACAAATATGAGAACAACAAAAATTTAGGGAAATACAATTATGAATGGTGCTATTAAATACTGCTGCAACAGTTACTGTTTTAATTATCTGTTGTTTCTAGCAAATGACCCCAAAACAATCATTTTATTCTCAGATTTTCTGATCTGACTGATGAGTTCTTATGTTCCATGTGATGTTGGCTGGGGATGCAGTGTCCTCTTGGTTCTAATGAGATAGAATGTCCAAAATAGCATTTGACATGATTGGAAGTTGATACTGACTGTCCATGGGAACATAGTTGGTCCTATGGAACACAGCACCTACATGTGGCTTCTCCTTGAGGTTTGGGCTTCTCTTAGCATGATCGCCAGGTTCTGAGAGAGCAAGCATCCTGAGAGGAACCAGAAGTCTTTTAAAGATTAGGTCAAGAGGTGGCATAAATCATTTTTACAATCTTCTGCTTGCTAAGCTGACACAGGATCAGGGCTCTACTTGTGTATAAGAAAAGTGGCAAACAATGTGCACCAATGTAGATCTATCATAGTCCATAAATCATCCATAACCTTCCTCCTTGTAAAATGTATATACTGTTTCCAAGACCCCAAGAGCCTCTTTTTATTATCAAATTCAAACTTCAGAATCTCATGATCTAAATTGGGTGTAGGTTTGAAAGTGGTTCCCCTCTCTTGTCTGAAGATCTGTGTATTAAAATGACATGTTGCCTTCCCCCACAACCCCTGTATACATTGGTGAGCAGAGACAGGAAAAATGTATTAATACCCCACTGTATATTCCTAGGCTCTTCTCAGTAGATTGATTTAATACTCTAGCTTCTAGCTTGTGTATAGTGCAGATAAATGATAATTTCTGCTATAAATTTGATTAATCTGGTTGAATTGATAAATATTTATTTGACAAAGTTGGCAGTATCAGTGGGGCTGATTTACGGTAAAAGTGGATGTTTTGGGGGTCCCAGAGGGAACATGTAGGGGTTTCTGATCCCTAGAACATTTCAAGTTCAGACAGTAGCTCCTTTCTCAAGATGACTCCTGGTTACAGCACCCTGGGGTTGGGTGGGAGATTAGGTGATATTCTATCCAAAGTGAGGCTGCTGTTGCAAGCTAGAATTGCCAAGCATTTACACTGGTAAGAGTTTCCTGGCACTCTTTCACCTTTACCCCAGCAAAAGGGGGACTTTCTCCCCCAGGTGTGGCATATGGCAGGGTATTTCATTTCTCTTACTATGTTCTTGACCTGGGTCTCTGAATCTTACAAGATCCCAGCTCTCTCTTGTTGATTTCCAGTGTTCTCCCATGGTCAGTCACCTCAAAATGCAACTACATGGTGACTTTGGGTTTCTTTGTGGAAGAGGACATGAATACTGGGCTCTTCTATTCAACTATCTATAAGTATCCTCACCTCTCATTTCCATTCTGCATTTAAGACCAATAATGCAAACTGTGGTATATATACACAATGGAATATTATTCAGCCATAAAGAAGAATAAAATTATGACATTTGCAGGTAAATGGATGGAATTGGAGAAGATCATGTTAAGTGAAATAAGCCAATCCCATAAAACCAAAAGCCGAATGATTTCTCTTACAAGTGGTTGATGACACATAGTGAGGGTCAGGGGAGGCACGGGAAGAATGGAGAAGGGATGGATTGTATAGAGGAAAATGAAGGGTGGGGAGGGGGTGGGGAAGGAAAGATAATAGAATGAGGCAAACATCTATACCCTATGTGTATGTATAAATATGCAAATTGTGTGATTCTACTTTGTGTACAACCAGAAAAATGATAGTTGTACTCCATTTGTGTACAATGAACTAAAATAAAAAATTTTTAAAAAGACCAATGATGCATGCATACATATACCATTATGTGGATTAGCTTCTGTTTCTTCACTAAGCAGTTTTACTTCTTTTTATCTAATTTTGTATTTCTTTTTAGACCTGGAAACTGTTTCAGAAGACCAAGATTCAGTTCCAAAGCAGAGGGTTTCTATAGAAGAATCATCCTATGGAGTAATTATGACAAAGTTTACCAAGAGTGAACAACCTTTCTTAGAAGGCTGGAAAAGTAAGGAGTGGTTCCATGGAACCCAGAAAAATCAGAACATAAGTTTGCTGCAAGAGGCTGTCATTCATAAAAGTATCCGCACTGAGGAGGGAGACTCTGAATGTAATGAAAATAAGAAAAGCTTCAAACCAGTTAGCCCTATTTGGGATATACAACAGGGAAATCCTATGGGAAGGGGTTCCACAAAAGAAAACAAGTTTAAAACTAATTTCACATTCAATTCAGAATTAGTGGGTAAGCAAGAATATAATGAATATGGTCTCACAGAATATAATGAATGTGGAAATGCCTTGAGTCTAAGTACACATTTTATTCAACCTAAAAAAAGTCCCACTACAGTGAATTTCTATGAATGTTACCAATGTGGAAAAGCCTTTAGCCGCACTTCATCCCTCATTCGACATCAGATCATTCATACTGGAGAGAAACCCTATAAATGCAATGAATGTGGGAGATTGTTCAACCGAAATACAAACCTTATAAAACATAAAAAAATTCACACTGTGGCAAAGACTTATGAAGCCAATAAATGTGGAAAAACCTTGTGTAAGAGTGAAGACAGTAATGAAAACCCAAGACTACGTTCTAGAGACAGTCTTTATGAATGTGCTGACTGTGGGAAATCCTTCAACCGCAGCTCTTCCCTTATTCGACATCAAATGATTCATACAGGAGAGAAACCATTCAAATGTAAGGACTGTAAGAAAACCTTCAACAGACATTCAAACCTTATTAAACATCAAAAACTTCACTCTAGAGATAAATCCTGAAGAGAAAGAAATACTAGATTACCTTCAGTCGGCGTGCAGAACTCTTTCAGCATCCATGAATATCTTCTAGAGGGAATCCCATGAATATAAGAAAACATTAGTCACAGGTTATTCTTTAAATGATGTAACAATTAATATTGGAGAAAAATATGTTTGAGGGATCTTTCCACATTCCCAAATGAAGCCACAAGGGTTTGAAGTTAAGACAAAGCCTAGTATGGTAGCATGTTTTTTATTATTTTGACGTAACCTTCACCTTTCTCTAGTTCATAAACAGAATCTGTAGCATACTTGTGTTTACCTGATTTATTAATGAAGTATCTATTACAGAGAGGCCAAACAATATTGGTGATGATATTTAACACTAAACTTATAAGAAGGTCTCACAGAACAAACAAACCAAAAAAAAAAAAAAAAAAAGGAGCTTTGAGGATATACAAAGATACTACTAAAGACTAAGTGGGAAAGAGTACAGTGACAGACTTACTCCACCCTTGACAATATCATTGGTGACTAGAACTGAGAGAATCTTATCGATTGCAATGGGAGGTGGTATGGTTTTGTTCTTTATATGTAGTCTTAAAATCTTCTTTTTTAAGTACTTTTTGAAGTGTAGGATTGAGAAGCATAGCCTTAGGTCTGTCATTCGTTGCAGACATTCTGAGGTCAATAAAGTGTCCTACTACTCTGTGCACCAGAAATGTGTCTACTATAAACTACCTCAGGGTCCCAAATGGTTCCTTGAGCCAAGAAACATAATCTACCCAAAGAGTTAAATTAATACTGGAGACATTCCCAATAAATAATGATGGTGGCTTTTTGTCAGAGTTCTAGACTAACAGAGAGGTCAAATCAAATCAATCTCTGTGACCCGCTTATAAGTATTCTCTTACAAAAATACTCATAATTACATACAGAGCCCACCCAGTTAATTCAGATAATTTCATCTTAAAATCCTTAATCACATACATATACAAAGATTTTTGTTACTAGTTTTTTGTTTTCTGGGATTTTTTTTTTTAAACATTCACAGGCTCTAGGGATTAGTGGTCTAAGTATCCTTGGGGCAGAAGGACATTATTTAGCTCCCTACTGCTATAACAAATTACCACAAATTTACCAACTTAACACAAATGTGTCATAGGTGTTCAGGATGTAGATCCAGCATGGGTCTTACTGGACTAAACTCCCGTAAACAGGCTGTGTTCTTTCTTGGAGAGTCTAAGTCTGTTTATTTGCCTGTCTCAAACTTCTAGAGGTACTCATGTTATTTGGCCTGTGGTCCTTCCTCCATCTTCACAGCCAGCAATGTTGCCCTCTTCCAGAGTAACATCTTTCCCTGACTAGCTCTCCTTGCCCACTTCTAAGGACCTTCTGAATAAATTGAGGCCCCTCAGAAAACCCAAGATAATCTCCTTAAAATCCTCTAATAACTGTAATATCATCTACAACTTTAATTTCATTTTACTATGTAATTTAACATATTCCCAGGTTTGGGATTAGGACATGAACATCTTTAGTGTGCTGCTATTCTTACCAGAGTACACCTCTGTTATTCTAACAAACCATCCCAGAATTGAGCCTAAACCCATATTTTTCATATTGTTTAAGGGATAGGAGAATCAAGCGTCAGTGGTAGCACAATGGAGTTGTTTATTTCCTATACTCTTGTTAGAAAAAAGTTAGATCCTAAACTCAAAGATCAGTGCAACACTTTAGAAACCTCAAGTTATTTTTTTAATCAATAATTTCTCATGGTCTAATTGAAAGAATATGAGCCATTAGCAAAACTCAACCCAGTGAGACCAGATCCCTGTATTTTTTAAATATCACATCAGGTACAACATCCTCTGAGCAGAGTCCCCTGCCACATCTTTGAATGTCAGTGAGTTATAAAATTTCAAACCTATTCCTGCTAACAGTGACTAAAAATATGAGAAGTTTTGCAAACTAGAACTAGGGGAGAGAAGAAACAAGATGTTGCTCTGACTCTTGATTGTATGTGTGTTAGTAAACCGAGGGGGGGGAATACCAGCCCTGAATGTAGGCAGTACTGCCCAATAGGCCAAAGGCCCAGATAGAACCAAAAAGCAGAAGGCGGAAGCTCACATGCATACTTAACCCTTGTGAAGGTGCTTTTTTTGGTTGCTTCTATTGCCTATTGATGTCAGATTCTTCAGCTTTTGAATGCAGGCTTGCATGAGTGGGGTACTTTCAAACCTTCAACCCTCAACTGGGGCTGCATCATTGTTCCCCCCCTCAGTTTGCTAACACACATACCAATCGTCTCCGGAAACACCTTCAGGGACACCCAAAAATTGTGCTTTACCAATTTTCTAAGCATTTCTCAATTCAGTCAAGTTGGCAACAAAGTAACCATCATATCCAAAGATATAAAAATCGGATGGCTGCAACAGCAGTCCATCTTTGAGCAAAAATGGTATATTTGAGATTGAACTGAGGATTCAAACTTCATGAATAGGTAGCCCAGACTCTCATGTTCCCTAGCTCTGCTACACTCTTGGCTCTTCCTGAACCTTATATATGACACTAAAGGGCCAAAGAGGAAATAAAAATACATACCTGGTTCACATAAGGATTGAATCAGTAAGTTAGTGTAAGCCAATATCAACCTGCTGCTAATACCTCAGCCTCACTTAGGGATGACCCTAAGGGACAAATAGTGAAAAGAGAGTTTTTCTATGTCAAAATCAAAACAGTGAAAAAAACTGATCAAATTATTAGATACAAATTATTAGACACAAATTATTAGACATATATGTATATAATACTACCACTTTCATTTTTAAAACTGAAAATAATATGCATATCTCTGCTTGTGTATGCATAATATTTTTTTCAAAAGAAATCTTTAGACACTAGGAAATAATGGGTCCTCCGGAGATGGTTACTTGTTATGTGAGAATTAGAATGAAAGGGAAACTGTTCACTTTATACCCATCTGTATCTTTTGTATTTAGATCCACATTAATGTCTACCTATTTTTGAAAGGTAATGTTTAATGTAAAACAATACACTTTCAAAGAATGTCTGTGTTGTCTTTATTTCTGAACAGCTGTTTTGGTAGATATTATCTCTTATCAAAAGGAAAAATCCAGGCTAAGTTATTTGAGCAACTGAAAACAAAACAAAGAGAATTATAGAATCACAACCCAGTCCTCAGAACCAAGAACTGCCAGGAAGCATTTGGAGTACAATGTAGAATGTTGCAGAATATCTGGCAACTTTTATAGAAAAATATAAGTGAGGGATACAGACAACTGGTTACAGATAAACTGGCTAATTGGTTATAGTGCCTCCTATAAATTAGCTTAGCTACTATAATTACACCCTGTATTGGTTTGGTCTTTCAGTGCTTGGTTCTGGAGCCTAGTCCAAGTCACTGGACACTCACAAATTTTATTTAACACCTAATTTACCAATTCCAGACCCCCGAAATATACACACAAGATTTTGGGGAAAAAAAAAAAGAAGGGTATATTTACCCTACCAGGTATACATTCCCAACATAAGGCCACAATTATGATATACATGCAAAAATTAAAAATACTCGGAAAACTGGGAATCAAGCAACAATGATAAGAACTTGGTAACTGGCCGCCCAGACCTCCCTCTGCACCCTGTGAAGAAAGTGGCTTCGTAAACGGTGGCCTAACTTTAGGTTACCAGACCTAGACAAACCTTAAAATACTCCCGGGAGAATTTGGAGCACCCCTCTGCCAACATGCCTTTCTTCATGACCAAAATGGGTGTGTCGTTGGCATTTGCTTGTGGCTTTTCTCCAGGATGAGTGACACCTGGCAGGGTCCCTACAGCCTGTCTTTCCAGTGGCTCCTCAGCGTGGGGTCTGCCTCACTGCGTGGCTCAGGCGGCCACACTTTCCCTCAGGCTGCCGCTGTAGTGCGCGGACCCTGCAGGGACCTGGCGCAGTGACCTGGCTTGCCGCTGGCCCTCAAACCCCAACTCATACCCTACAGGCTCACAACATGCATCTCTGCCCTGCTTCTCTGCGCAACACACACAACCACGAGGGTCCCAGGGCGTCCCACCTTTCCGATTGTATTCCACCCCATGTGTCCCCGACCCCTCCTCAGGAGCCCTGGCAGGAGCCACTCTTTCCTCAGGATCAAACGCTGGCCTGGACGTCCGGTGGGCACAACCTTTCCCTACCGGTTTATTCTATCTCCCTTGTCTGGTGCCCTTCTAGGTCCCCTCCAGGATGGGCCAAAGACAGAGGACCCCCTCCCAGGCGTCAGCAAGATGCACGGAGACCAGGCCCACTCACGGATTCCCTGCAACCCAGTTGTGAGCCCACTTTCCACACAGAGGTCCAAGCATGATTCTAGAGCTGTGGCCCCGTAATCCACCACATTTTAGCAGTCCGAAATTTCTCCAGCCCTTGGCAGTCTTTTTTGCTTAAAACGTTTTGCATGAAATTAATAAAAACAATCTTCAGAAGGGCAAAACAGTGACCTGTGTTTGGTGGAGCCTGCTTGGTATCCAGCGTCGCACAGGCAGCGTGCCTTCTCCTGTAAAGAACAGAACTCAGAACGGTCTCACCTGGCACCTACGTGTTAACCAGGAGAAACCTATATACGCCCTCTAGCTTCACTGCTCTTAATTCATTTTTAAAAACACTAATTTTGGAGATCACACTGCTATACAATACATTAGTAGTCTCGCACAAGCTTTGTTCTAGGTAACACACCTCTGAGGTGTGGGTTCTAATTGTTTCCTAGGTTACTCTTCAGGGATTTGAAGGCTACTTTTGCTGAAAACACTGACGCTTACTTGGGTGACTGGAAGAGAGTGAAAAGGCTTAGCGTCTCTGTTTTCACGTTGTTTCTGTCTCCGTTGCTGCCTTAACTTTTAGATCAGATTCCACTCAGCAGTGTATATAGATGTGTTGATCATTTGAGAAATGTTTTGCCCCAAACTATAATATAGGGTTAACTTGTCTGAAATATGTCTAGTCTCTCTACCCGCTACAAGGTTACAAAGCAACTACCAGTCACCAAGATCACACCAGAACATGAAATGAGTGAAAAGAAGAGTCACCCAAACTCCTGGAAGATCTCTGTGTATTCCGAGAAAGATATGGATATTCCTCTCCTTTAGTGTCCCCCAGTAAATCATGAACCTTTCTGGGCTATGATTTCTCTACAAAGTGTAATCCATGGGACTTTTGTTGAAGAAATTGTGAAATAAAAATGCCTTAATTTTTTTAGAAGACTAAACAGAATCCATGAATCCATGTGCTGTGAAAATTAATGCAGTATTTTATTATCAGGTATTGTTCTAGAAAGAAAAGACATGTTCATTTTATCTCAAGACTCATCTTATTTCAGCCTCTTTATTTTACAGTCAAATGCTATGTGAGCTCAGAAAGCTCAAATGGTTATCCCAATCCCATCCCCTCACTAAGAAACATCCTGACAGGCTGAGGATGTAGCTCAGTTGGTAGAGTGCCTGCCTGACAAGCCCAAGGCCCTGGCTTCAATCCCTGGCAGTGCAAAAACAAAAAACAAAAAAACCCAAACATCCTGAATCAGACCCGAGAGTTCTTCAGGTCTTTCAGCTGATGTGCTGTCAGTAGGGAAACTGTTTCTAAGGGTGTTAAAGTTCTAATTCATTTGACAACCTTCATGCTCAGTGAGAGGCACCTGTACACATGTAAACATTATGGTCTGTGTCCTTATTTCTAGGTCCTGATATAATAAACAAAAACACACTATAGTTATCACCTTTTGGGCTGGATCACATGGTTTTTCAGCCTCTGCATAGCCTGGTACAATATTCTGTAGGTATTAGGATTTGATCAATCAACTTGATAGGCATTCCTGGCTTATTCTTTTCCTTCCAGAATTGCTGATGACAATGTGCATTACTACCAATTCACACTGACCCAGTGATTTTAAGTTTGTAGCTATTATATAAAAATATACCCTTTCTTATTAAAAATGGACCTTAGCTCAGGAAGTCTAGCTTTTAGTCATTAAGCTACATTTATCCTAAAACTTTGCATATTTTGCTCAGTTTTTTAAAAATATTTTTACTTCCTCCCACTCCTTAGATTATTGCAATTTACTCAGACTAAGATTAAGAACCACTCTCTCTGGAAAGCCTACCCTAACTCATCAAGGCATAATTATTCCCCTTTGGTACAATTAGAGGTTCATTTATAATATGCAGATTAAAAAAAGTCCTAGTCATTTAAGAGTAGTTCAAACCCCAACATGAAACATTAACTGATTCACTGTCCTTAAAACGCTATAGGCTCAACTACAAGCTTACACAAGCAATTTTTTTTTCATTTCAAGTATGTTGACATTCTTCCTATTAAAATAATATATAAAGTCCAGTTTCTGATATATTCATCAAATTGAAAATTTGATTATTCCTCTCACTTCCATTGTTGACACTGTTAAACCTTATCTGTTAGGGATTACTGCAATACCTCCTAACTGTAATCCCTGCTTTGTCTCTAGTATCTACCTTTAGTCAATTCTTAACACAGCATTCAGAGTGCACCTATAAAATTTAAGTCAGATCATGTCACTAAAATTCTTCAATGACTTCACTTGAAGTAAACAGTCCTTGCAATGATTTTTAAGGCATATATTACCTTGAGTCTCATTCCCTATTTTCTTCCTCCCTTACTATACCTTGGTACATTCTAGGTACGCTCCTAGCTAGTCTTAGAATCTTTGCACTTACTAAAGCTTCTCCATGGAATTCTGCCCTGGATATCTACATAACTCACTTGCTTCCTCACTTATTTTAATCTTTCTTGAAGTATTATCTCAGTGAGACCATCCTTGATTAACCTATCTAAAACCACAGGCTTTTCCAGCTACCTATGTGAAATTTTCAATTCTTTTTTTCTTTGGCATTTATAATCAATATATGTATAAATTTTTTTGAGATGTGGTTTCACTATATTGTTCAGACTGTCCACAGAGTTGTGATCCTTCTGCCTCTTTGTCCCAAGTAACTGGATTGCAGACACATGCACTAGATTCAGTTGCATGTATAATGTTTTAAATAAATATTTTATTTAAAAATTTTGTCTTGTTTATTGTCTCCCTTAATCTTAGGAAGCAATTTTGGCAAAAGCAAGGATTTTCATTTATTTTGTTTACTATTATGTCCCCCACATTCTGAAACGGGATCACATAGTAGGTGCTCAATTCATATCTATTAAATGAATTGCTGGAAGAAAGCAGTATCTGCAATAAAGAAGAACTACAGAATATGAATATTGTGGCTATTTTGCTACAATAGTTCATATGTCATGAATATTTTTGCATAGACTAGGACTTATTTTCAGGCCTGAAGGTGGCAGATCAAAATCTCCCCTTTGCCATTAACATCAGGAATATATTGTAACTCAGAATTTTCGCTTCCTAATTCCAGCTATTATTCACTCTTACTTCAATTATAGTTATTGAATAGAAATGAAGAGTAAATAGAGAATTTATCATTCCAAACAGGATTCTTCTGAAAGTAAAAGGGGAAAAGAGGCTATCATTAATAAATGCACTAGGACAAAAAGCAATAACTGAAGTCACAGGTTTGTTCTCTATTTTTCATTACTAGGGATGAAACCCAGGACTTTACACATGCTGGGCAAGCACTTTACCAATAGAGCTACATCTTTAGATTTAAGAAGCAATAGCTGACACTATCCCAGGAAAACCATTATGACTTCCCCAATGTGGTCCCAACTAAGAACATTTACATAAAATATGGAATTATTTTGGCATGTAAGATTAAGAAACTTAAATGATTGATTTATATGCTTTATGATTCATATTGTAGAAATTTGACATAACTTCATTCAGGGACAAATAAATTATCACTCTTGATGGACAAAAATGAATTATTGTTTTTAAAAATTACATGAATTTACATATATTATGCCAAATTACTACAACTATAAAAACTGAATATTTACATACTTCAAAACCTGATATTTTAATGTGAACCACATAAAACTGCAATTTTGGTGGGTTTAAAAAATTCAAAATCAGAAATTTCACATGATTCACCTTAATAAAATTATTAACCTAGATTTTAGTTTTAGTCCCCAGAGTCATGTTTAAGAGAGTTTTTTTGAGGGTGGGACTGGAGATTAAACCCAGGGGTGCTTAACCACGAGTCACATCCCCCATCCTTTTCACTTTCTATTTTGAGATAGGGTCTTGCTAAGTTGCTTTCAACCTAGCAAATTTGCTGAGGGTGGCTTTGAACTTGTGATCCTCCTGCCTCAGTCTCCGAAGTCACTGGAATTACAGGTGTGTGCCACCTCACCCAGGTTAAGACAGAATATTTTTAATTATCATAGAATGACATTTATAGAAGGGATACTGGAAATAACCTAGGCTAATCACATTTTATTATTGAGAAACAGGTTCAAAGATGTCAGATCAATTACTTTAAGGATATACTTTCAGTTTAGCAAAGACATCAAGTATTATACCCAACTTTCTGGTACTGAATTCTTTCAGTAACATCATATATCTAGAATAAGGAAAAAAAACTCTAAGGTATTATGTGAACTAAAGTTGTAGGAATGATAATTTAGATTCCCCAACAAAGACCTTATAAACTACTTATACTTCTATAAGTGACAAAAAGGCTTTGATACACAGTACAAATCTTAAAGGGATTTTGTAGATGTGATTAAATTAAGGATCTTGAGGCAAAGAAATGAACCTGGAATATTGGTGGGTGAGGAATATAATCACATGTCATTCTAAGAGGGAGGCAGAAGGAGACTTTTACAGCCAAAGAGAAGGCAATGTGACAATGGAAGCAGAGATTGGAGTGATGTGGCTATAAGCCAAGTAGCTCTGGGTACCACCAGAAGCTGGAAGGAGCAAGAAATGGATTCTTTTCTCAAAACTTCCTTAAGAACCATCTTTACAGACACCTTGACTTTTACTCAACGAAATAAATTTCAGATTTTCAACCTCCAGAATTGTAAGAAAATAGGCTCTTGTTTTAAGCTGAGTTCATGGTGATTTGTTATAGTAGCGTTGAGAAATTAATGAAACTAATGAACATTTAGAGTGACAGTGTAAATACAATAAGGAATGGATATAACTGATGGTTCCCTGAATAGAAATGAGACCCTCTAGCAAGATTTTCACAAATATGCCCAATATTTCCACAAGGAAATACCCTTATAAATACATGTAATCTTATCACTAAATGTACAATTATTTATCTTATATTTTTCACTTAAGTATATATCTTGTACTTTTCACTTAAATATATATGTATATATTTATGTATAAATATATTTGTAATAGGAATCAAACCCAGAGATGCTTTACTACTGAGCCACACTGCCAACCCCTTTTATTTTTTATTTTCAGACAGAGTCTTGCTAAGTTGCTTAGGGCTTCACTGAGTTGCTGATGCTGGCCTCAAACTTGTGATCCCCCTGCCTCAGTGTGGGGAGCCATCCATCTTTAGCAGAATCAGGCTTGACTGAGCCATGGGATACAGAGGTCTGATTCCCAGGAACTGGCAGTCATGGGAGACTGTTTCAGATAGCCCAGGAGTAAGTGGCCTTGTACAAAGTAGTCACCCCTGAGGATATGCTAATTCTCTAAGCAAATGGATTCCCTAACTCCACCCCATCATGTTCCTCATAGAAGAAGCCCCTCCTGGTCTTGGCCCCTTTACCTATGTGACTATAATAAAGGTGAAGGTGGGGCCCTCCATCTTGTTAGAGGTCAGATCTGGTATGATCCAATCTGTCACACCCTCCCTTCCATTGGAAAAGAGCATTGGCTCTTATGTTTATTGATTAGATAAGTTTACTAGTAATTAATTGAACGCCAGCACTGTCATCCTCCAACAGAAACTCTTCCCCTCATCCACATGGGATGTGGAAACCTCCAAACCTCAGCCTCCCAAGTCACTGGGATTACCAGTGTGTGCCATTGTGCCCAGCTTATGTAAATTCATATATCTTTACTTTACAATATCCTTATGAAACACCAGTGTTAATAAACTCATAATATTCCATTATATTGCTGCAACATAATTTGAGGATTCCCTTAGTGAGAGAGCAACATTTTAAAAAAAAATGCTACAATAAATATAATGAACATATATCTTTGTGTGTGTCCTAATGTAATTGAGAATGTTTGGCTCAAATCCACTACTTTCTAAAGAATCTGTTTGTACATTAGCCCTTAACAATGATGTTACATGCCTTACATCATCCCTGGCCATTTATGAAGGGACTGAAGTGTATATCTGATAGAATGCTAGCCAAGCCTAAAGTTTACCAGTAACCTATGGCTTAGCCTGGTCTCAAAGCCTTGTTCAAAAGTAATCATTATAAATTGAGTTAATTAGCTTCTTCCTTTCAGATATTTAAATATATACTCAGGGGGAAGTTGACAGTGTAGTAGAGGGCAAGGAAATGGGGGAGAAAAGATATTCAGGAGCTCCAGTGCCACACCACCCAAGCCCAGGCACTGCCTGCACCCACACAGATCTCCAGCACCATGCCCTCAGTGCCGCAATGCAACTCCCCATCTATCAACATGTAGGGACACCTTTACCTGCCATCATGGATTTTTTTATGACCCAGACACTACCATGTTAAATTGGGGCAGCTCCCATCCTGGGACACTACATTATCAACTACTTTTCATGCATCCAGCTAATGAAGACTGGGAGGTTTGTGTAGTTTTGTGGTAGATTTAGTATTATTACTATTACTATTATTCCTACTTTTCAATTTTTTAATTATTTTTCTCACTCTATTTTCCTCTTATCTATCTGTTTCCTTGGAGTCTCTTTCTCCCTTTTCTCATGCTAACAACCAATTTCTTTTGATTCCACTTTCACTCTTCCTATGATCTAGTACCTTTATATACTCACTTCTTATCTCATTAACATTACATCCTGTGCTCCTCCCCATCCTCTTTGTCCACCATTAGAAATTGTGGACCTTATTGCAAACCTATTATTTATGCTGTAGATAATAAGTGAACTCATCATCTCTGTTTATTATGACAATATTATTAATATCTTAATAGGGGCTATTTGGATTAAGGCTGCATATTGTGGTATTGTGTGCTGCTAATATTGATCTCCCCCTTTAAGGTGAGGTATTGGAAACCTGCAAGGTCTCTATAAACCTACAGAGGGGAAACTGCAATATCTCAGTTCTCCACTGCTAGAGGGGAAGAAATGTGAACAACATGAAAAAACAAGGGAAGAAACTGTCCCAAACAAACCAAAATGCTATATTAATAGAATTCAATGACAGCATGGTAGAAGAAATGTCAGAAAAGGAGTTCAGAATGTACATAATTAAAATTATCCTCAAAGCAAAGGATGAAATAAGAGAAAAAAATGCAGGCAATGAATGATCACTCTAATTAACAGTTAAAAGAGCAAATGCAAGAAGCAAAAGATCATTTCAATAAAGAGATAGAGATTCTGAAAAAAAATACTTGAAATTAAGGAAACAAACCAAATTAAAAACTCAATAGAAAGCATTATCAACAGACTAGATCATTTCAAAGACAGAACCTCAGACAATAAAGACAAAACATTTAATCTTGAAAATAAAGTTGAACAAATGGAGAAGATGATGAGAAATCATGAACAGAATATCCAAGAATTGTGGAATATTGTGAAAAGACCAAATTTAAGAATTACTGGGATTGAGGAAAGCACAGAGACACAAAACAAAGGAATGAAAATGTATTCAGTGAAATAATATCAGAAAATTTCCCAAACCTGAAGAATAAAATGGGAAAATCAAATACAAGAGGCTTATAGAACATCAACTGTACAAAATTATAACAGATCTACACCAAGGCACATTTTAATGAAAATGCCTAAGATACAAAATATACAAAATAAAAATAGAATTTAAATAGATGCAACAGAAAAGCATCAGATTACTACAGGGAGAAACCAATATGGATATCAGCAGAGTTCTCAGCCCAGACCCTAAAAGCTAGAAGGGCCTGGAACAACATATTTCAAGCTCTGAAAGAACATGGATGCCAACCAAAAATCTTATGCCCAGCAAAACTTACCTTCGGATTTGATGATGAAATAAAATCCTTCCATGATAAACAAAAGTTTAAAGAATTTACAACTAGAAAGTCTGCACTTCAGAACATTCTCAGCAAAATATTCCATGAAGTGGAAATGAAAAACAGTAATATAAGTTGGGAAGAACTACCCTAAAGGAAAGTCAATCAAAGGAGAAACCAAGTCAAGTTAGAAACCAAAAATAAGCCAGAATGACTGGGAATACAAATCATATTTCAATGATAACCCTGAATGTTAATGGCCTAACTTCATTAATCAAAAGATATAGACCGGCACACTGGATTTTTAAAAAGACCCAACAATATGCTGCCTTCAAGGGACTCATCTCATAGAAAAAGACACCCACAGACTAAAGGTAAAAGGATAGGAAAATAAATACCATGCACAAGGACTCAGAAAAAAAGCAGGGATTTCCATCCTCATATCAGATGAAGTGGACTTCAAGCCAAACTTAATCAGGATAAGAAGGACATTTCATTCTTGTTAAGGGAAACATAAATCAGCAAGACAAAATCATCATAAATATTTATGCCCCAGATGTATAGAGAATACTCCATCCATCAATGAGAAAATACACTTTTTTTCAGCAGCACATGGATCCTTCTCTAAAATAGACCATATGTTATACCACAAACTTACTCTTAGCAAATACAAAAAAATAGAGATACTACTTTGTATTCTATCACATCATGATGGAATGAAATTAGAAATCATTGATAAAATAAAAAATACAAACTACTCCAACACCTGGAGACTAACTAATATGCTATTGAATGATGTATGGATAGTAGAAGATATCAGGGAGGAGATAAAAAAATTTTTAGAGGTAAATGAGAACAACGATAAAACATATCAAAACCTCTGGGACACTATGAAAGCAGTACTAAGAGGAAAATTCATTGCATGGAGCAAATTCAATAAAAGGAGAAAAAGTCAACAAATAAATGACCTAACATTACATCTCAAAGTCCTAGAAAAAGAAGAACAGATCAACACTGAAAGTACTAGAAGATAGGAAATAATTAAAATCAGAGCTGATGAAATTGAAACAAAAGAAACAATTCAAACAATTGACAAAACAAAAAGTTGGTTCTTTGAAAAAAATAAACAAAGTTGATAAATCTTTAGTCACACTAATGAAGAGGAGAAGAGAGAAAACTCAAATTACTAAAATTCATGATAAAAAGGAAATATCATGACAGACAATATTGAAACACAAAACATAATTAGAAGCTACTTTAAAAATCTATACTCCAACAAAATAGAAAATCTCCAAGATATTATCAGGTTTCTAGAAACATATGATCCACCCAAACTAAACCAGAATGACATACACAATTTAAACAGAACAATTTCAAGCAATGAAAGAGAAGCCATCAAAAGCCTACCAACGAAGAAAAGTCTGGGACAAGACAAGTGCTCAGCCGAGTTATACAAGACCTTCAAAGAAGAACTAATTCCAATACTCCTCAAAGTATTTCATGAAATAGAAAAGGAGGGAACTCTTTGAAACTCATTCTATGAAGCCAGTATCACCGTGATACCAAAACCAGACAAGGACACATCAAGGAAATAAAACTTCAGACCAATATCCTTGATGAACATAGATGCAAAAATTCTTTAAAAATTCTGGCAAATCACATACAAAAACATATTAAAAAGATAGTGCACCATGATCAAGTGGGGTTCATCAAAGGAATGCAAGGTTGGTTCAACATATGGAAATCAATAAATGTAATTCACCACATCAACAGACTTAAAGTTAAGAATCACATGATTATTTCAATAGATGCAGAAAAGGCATTTCATAAAATACAGCAACTTTCATGTTCAAAATACTAGAAAAATTAGGGATAGTAGGAACATACCTCAACATTGCAAAACCTATCTATGCCAAGCCCACAGCCAACATCATTCTAAATGGAGGAAAATTGAAAGCATTCCCTCTAAAAACTGGAACAAGACAGGGATGCCCTCTTTGACCATTTCTATTCAACATTGTCCTTGAAACTCTAGCTGGAGCAATCAGACAGACCAAAGAAATTAAAGGGATACGAATAGGAAAAGAAGAACTCAAACTATCACTATTTGCCCAAGACATGATTCTATATTTAGAAGAACCAAAAAATTCCAGCAGAAAACTTCTAGAACTCATAAATGAATTCAGTAAAGTAGCAGGATACAAAATCAAAACTCACAAATCTAGTGCATTTCTATTCATAAGTGATGAATCCTCTGAAAGAGAAATTAGGAAAACTACCCCATTCACAATAGCCTGAAAAAATAAAATAAAATACTTGGGAATTGATCTAACAGAAGAGGTGAAAGATCTCTACAATGAAAACTACAGAACACTAAAGAAATAAATTAAAGAAAACCTTAGAAGATGGAAATGTTGGATAGGCAGAATTAATATTGTCAAAATGGCCATACTACCAAAAACCTATATAGAGTCAATGAAATTCCAATTAAATTCTCAATGACCTACCTCATAGAAATAGAGAAAGCAATCATAAAATTCATTTGGAAGAATAAGAGACCCAGAATAGCCAAAGCAATCCTTAGCAGGAAGAGTAAAGCGGAAGGTATCACGATACCAGAACTTCAACTCTACTACAAAGCAATAGTAACAAAACTGGCATGGTATTGGCACCAAAATAGACAGGTAGACCAATGGTACAGAATAGAGAACACAGAAACAAATCCACATAAATATAGTCATCTCATACTAGACAAAGGTGCCAAAAACATACAATGGAGAAAAGATAGCCTCTTCAACAAGTGGTGCTGGCAAAACTGGATATCCATATGTGCAAAATGAAATTAAACCTCTATCTCTCACCCTGCACAAAACTCAACTTGAAATGGACAAGGACTTAGGAATTAGACCAGAGACCCTGCACCTAATAGAAGACAAAGTGGGCCCAAATCTTCATCATGTGGACTTAGGACCAGACTTCCTTAACAAAACTCCCAAAGCACAAGAAACAAAGGCAGGAATCAATAAATGGGATGAATTCCAACTGAAAAGCTTTTTAACAACAAAGGAAACAATCAATGTGAAGAGAGAGCCTACAGAGTGGGAGAAAATCTTTATCACATGCACTTCAGATAGAGCACTAATCTCCAGAATTTATAAAGAAGTCAAAAAACTTAACACCAAAAATACAAATAACCCAATTAATAAATGGAATAAGGAAATGAGCAGACACTTCACAGAAGATGATATACAAGATTAACATATATATTAAAAAATGTTCAACATTTCTAGTAATAAGAGATATACAAATCAAAACTACCCTAAGATTTCATCTCACCCCAATTAGAATGGCTATTATTAAGAATACAAGCAACAATAATAGGTTTTGGTGCGGATGTGGGGAAAAATATACACTCACACATTGCTGGTGGGGTTGCAAATTGGTATAGCCACTCTGGAAATCTGTATGGATTCCTTTGAAAACTTGGAATGGAACCACCATTTGACCCAGCTAGCCCACTCCTTGGCCTATACCCAAAGGACTTAAAATCAGCATACTACAGTGACACAGCCACATCAATGTTTATAGCAGCTCAATTCACAATAGCTAGATTGTGGAACCAACCTAGATGCCCTTCAATAGATTAATGGATAAAGAAATTGTGGTATATATACACAATGGAATATTATTCAGTCATAAAGAAGAATGAAATTATGGCATTTGTAGGTAAATGGATGGAGTTGGAGAATATCCTGCTAAGTGAAATAAGCCAATCCAAAAAAACCAAAAGCCAAATGTCGTCTCTGATAAGTGGATGATGATACATAATGGGGGGAGGGGGTAAGGGAAGAATGAAGGAAGGATGGATTATGTAGAAGGAAATGAGGGGTGGGGAGGGGATGAGGGGAAGTAAAGACAAACATCATTACTCTATATACATGCATGATTACACAAACAGTGTGACTCTACTTCGTGTACAACCAGAGGAAGGAAAGTTGTACCCCATTTGTGTACAATGAAACAAAATAATAATAATAATAATAATAATAATAATAATAATAAATTAAGTACTTAAAAATATTAAGAAGTGCATGACAATTAGAAGTCATGCATAAATTGAGTAAAATAAATCAACCTGTAGAGAGAAAATAGAGGAGGTCCAAAAGAGAAAAGAAACAAATAGTAAGATTGTGAAAGAGTATCTTCAATATCTAATGGCTTTCTACTGTATTTCCCATGCTGAAGTTTTCATCTTTGGAATTTTTCTGTGAGATTCTACTATTATGTGATGTAACATAACCCTATTTAATGCATGGTAGACTTGAGTGGATCTCTACTCTACAATTAGAAGTCCCCCAACTGTGTATATTCCTAGCTATGGAATTATTGTAGCAAAAAGTAGCAACATACTTAAAGCACATTATTGGCCAAATAACTTTTCCCAAAAGTATATAACAATCTACCTTCAACATAAGTAGTGTATAAGTTTATATCACTCCATACTTTTACTGAAAATACCTAGTTTTTGTAATTAAAATATTTCATTGCTTCATGTTCTTTGTAAATTTCTAAACTTTGATCCATTTGATTAATTCATAAAAATTCATACTTTCATAATCAGTACCATTATTTCTCTTAATTTTGCCTGATTTCCAAATTCCCCCTCCAGTTTTAAAGTTCTTTTATGTATTTAAATTCCTATACTTGGAACGGAACTTGAAAACTTGTCTTTAACCAACATGTATTTTATGATGTAGTTCATGAGATGAAGGTCTTTTTTACCAAAGAGTTAATTATCTGAATAATCCTTATATTCATAGATCTTAATTATATATGAAGTACATGTGCATATTTACTAAAAACATTATATACAATATGTATTCCAAATACTGGTATATTTCTAAGTTATTTAGTGACTCAGATTCTGAATTTTTTTCAATTATACAATCAAGTCCTCCATTATAATGTCAACATGTGATTTATTATATGTTGGGGCAATCTCATTTATCTTTCTTATAATGATTTTCTCTTTTCCCCAAAGCCTCTTTTTTTTTTAAAGTATTAGAATTTTTAAAATTAGTTAAGTAATTAATTTTTTATTCTTAGTAAGTACACATCAATTTCATTTGGGAACAGGAAAAATGTGAATGTTTCAGAGTATTCTTAGTAAAGTAATATATAATATTGAATATTTTTTCATCATCTTTTTTTGTCAGTGATATTTAGAAAAATTTTTTTCAGACATATATATAGGGTAATAATGTCTGTCTCATTCTACCACCCTTCTGATCCCAACTGCAACACCCCTTGCTTCACTCCCCTCTGCATAATCCAAAGTTCCTTTATTCTTCCCTACCCACTGACCTCTATGCATTGGCATCTGCTTATCAGAGAAAACATTTGACCTTTGGTTTTGGGGGGATTGGCTTGTTTCACTTTGCATGATATTCCCTAGTTCCATCCATTTACCTGCAAATGCCATAATTTCATTCTTCTTTAAGGCTCAGTAATATTCCATTGTGTATATATACCACAGTTTCTTTATCCATTCATCTATTGAAGGACATCTAGATTAGTAACATAGTTTAGCTGTCATGAATTGAGCTTCTATAAACATTGATGTGGCTGTGTCACTGTAGTCTGCTAATTTTAAGGCCTTTGGGTATAAACTGAGGAGTGGGATGGCTATGTCAAATGGTGGTTCCATTCCAAGTTTTCTGAGGAATCTCCATACAGCTTTCCAAAGTGGTTGCACCAATCTGCAGTCTCACCAGCAACGTATGAGTGTACATTTTCTCCCACATCCTTGTTCTTTGAAGTGTCTGCTCAGTTCCTTAGCCCATTTATTGATTAGGTTATTTGTTTTGTTTTTTGTTTTTTGTTTTTTTGATGTTAGGTTCTTTTGAGTTCTATATATCCTAGTGACTAATGTTGTATCAGAGCTGCATGTGATAAAGATTTTTTTCCCATTCTGTAGACTTTCTCTTCATGTTACTGATGATTTCCTTTGCTGAGAAAAAGCTTTTTAGTTTGAATACATCCCTTTTATTGATTCTTAATTTTACTTCTTGTGCTTGAGGAGTCTTGTTAAGGAAGTCCTAAGCCCACATGATGAAGATTTGGGCCTACTTTTTTCTTCTATCTGGCACAGAGTCTCTGTTCTAGTACCTAAGTCTTTGATCCACATTGAGTTGAATTTTCATTCAGGGTAAGAGATAGGAGTTTAATTTCACTTTTTTACATATGGATTTCCAGTTTTCCCAGTACCATTTGTGGACTAGCTATTTTTTCTCCAATGTATATTTTTGGCACATTTGTCTAGTATGAGATAACTGTATTTATGTGGGTTTTTTCTTTGTATCCTTTATTCTGTACCATTGGTCTACCTGTCTATTTTGGTGCCAATACCATGTTGCTGTTTTTTGTACAACTGCTCTGTAGTATAGTTTAAGATCTGGTAGTGTGATGCCTCCTGCTTCACTCTTCTTGCTAAGGATTGCCTTGGCTATTCTGGGTCTCTTATTTTTCCAAATGAATTTCATGATTGTTTTCTCAATTTCTGTGAAGAATGTCATTGGGATTTTAATCAGAATTTCATTGACTCTGTATAAAACTTTTGGTAGTACAGTCATTTTGACAATATTAATTCTGCCTATCCAAGAGCATGGGAAATCTTTCCATCTTTTTAAGGTCTTCTTCAATTTCTTTCTTTAGTGTTCGGTAGTTTTCATTATAGAGGTCTTTCATCTCTTCTGTTAGATTGATTCACAAATATTTTAATTTTTGAGAATATTTTGAATGAGGTATTTTTCCTACTTTCTCTTACAGTGGATTTGTTGCTTATGTGTGGAAATACATTATATTTCTGAGTGCTGATTTTATATGCTACTACTTTACTGAATTCGTTTATGAGTTCTAGAAGTTTTCCGCTGGAATTTTTTTGGGTCTTCTAAATATAGAATCATGTCATGGGCAAATAGTGGTAGTTTGAGTTCTTCTTTTCCTATTTGTATCCCTTTAATTTATTTGGTCTGATTGCTCCAGCTAGAGTTTCAAGGATGATGTTGAATAGAAGTGGTCAAAGAGGGCATCCCTGTCTTGTTCCAGTTTTTAGAGGGGATGCTTTCAGGTTTTCTCCATTTAGAATGATGTTGGCTATGGGCTTAGCACAGATAACTTTTACAATGTTGAGAAATGTTAATTCTTCTGTGAAAGTCTTGTACAACTCAGCTGAGAGTCCAGATGGTCCTGAACTTTTCTTGGTTGATAGGTTTTGATGGCTTCTTCTATTTCATTGCTTGATATTGATCTGTTTAAATTGTGTATGCCCTCCTGAATCAGTTTGGGTAGATCATATGTCTCTAGAACATGTTGATGTCAAGTTTTTCTATTTTGAGTATAAATTTTCAAAAGTTTCTAATTATCTTCTGTATTTCAGTAGTATCCATCATGATATTTCCTTTTCATCAAAAATTTTTGTAGGGTGGGGGGTAAAATTAATAACAGAGTGTGTGACAGATACCATTGCCCTGTGTACATGCATGAACGCACCCATGGTGTGACTCTACTTTGTGTACAACCAGTGAAACAATAGCTGTACTCCATTTGTGTTCAATGAATCAATAAGTAAATTTAAAAAAAATTTGTAATTTGAGTTTTTTCTCTCTTTGTTAGTGTGGCTATGGGTTTATCAATTTTGTTTATTTTTTCAAAGAATTGTTTTGTTTTTTTGAATTGTTCATTTTGTTTCAATTTCATTGATTTCAGCTCTAATTTTAATTATTTCATGTCTTCTGCTTTTGGTATTGATTTGTTCTTTTTCTGGGACTTTGAGATGTAATGTTAGGTCATTTATTTGTTGACTTTTTATTCTCTTAATGTATGAGCTCAATGCAATGAACTTTCCTCTTAGCACTGCCTTCATAGCATCCCAGAGATTTTGATATGTTTTTTTGCTGCTCTCATTTACCTCTAAGTATTTTTTAATTTCCTCCTTGATTTCTTCTTTTAACCATTCATCAATCAATAGCATGCTATTTAGTCTTCAGGTTTTGGAGTAGCTTCTATTTTTAATTTTATCATTGATTTCTAGTTTCATTCCATTATGATCTGATAGAATGCAGGGTAGTGTTTCTATTTTTGTATTTGCTGAGAGTTGCTTTGTGGCATAACATATGGTCTATTTTAGAGAAGGATCCATGTGCTGCTGAGAAGTGTATCCGCTCAATGATGGATTAAATACTCTATATATGTCTGTTAAGTCTAAATTATTATTATTGACTGTATTTAATTCTACAGTTTGTTTAGTTTTTGCTTGGAAGATCTGCCCAGTGGTGAGAGTGGTGTGTTAAAGCCACCCAGTATTATTGTGTTGTGGTGCATTTGATTCTTGAAATTGAGAAGGGTTTGTTTGGTGTACCTAGATGTTCCATTGTTTGGGGCATATATATTTATGATTGTTATGTCTCATTGGTGCATGATTCCTTTAAGAATATGAACTACCTTCTTTATCTCTTCTGACTAACTTTGGTGTGAAGTCCACTTCGTCTGATGTAAGGATGGAAACCCCTGCTTGTTTACCTGGTCCATATGAATTATACATTTTTTCCCAACTTTTTACCTTCAGTCTATGGATGTCTTTTCCTAGGAGGTGAGTCTTTTGAAGACAGCACATTGTTGGGTCTTTTTTTTTTTTCTTTTAATCCAATCTGCCAGTCTATGCCTTTTGATTAATGAGTTTAGGCCATTAACATTCAGGGTTATTATTGAGATATGATTTGTATTCCCAGGCATTTTGGTTTATTTTTGGTTTTTAATTTGACTTAGTTTCTCCTTTGATTGGTCTTTTCTTTAGTGTAGTTCCTACCTTTTCTGGTTTACATTATTTTTCATTTCCTCCTCATGGAATATTTTGCTGGGAATATTTTGTAGTGCAGGATTTTTAGTAGAGAATTCTTTTAACTTTTATTTATCATGGAAGGTTTTTATTTCATCTTCAAATCTGAAGCTTAATTTTGCTGAGTATAAAATTCTTGGTTGGCATCCATTTTCTTTCAGGGCTTGATATATGTTATTTCCAGACCTCTTGGCATTAGGTTCTGGGTTGAGAAATCAGTTGAGATCCAAATTGGTTTCTCCCTATATGTAATTTGATTTTTTTTTCTCTCACAGCCTTTAAAATTCTATCTTTATTCTGTATATCAGTTATTCTCATTATAATGTGCCTTGGAGTGAGTCTGCTTTAATTTTGTATATTTGGAGTCCTGTAAGCCTCCTGCAGTTGATTTTCCATTTCATTCTTTAGATTTGGGATGTTTTCTGATAATGTCATTGAAATATTGTGCATTCCTTTGGTTTGTATTTTCATGCCTTTGTCTATTCTAATAAATCTTAAATCTTTGTTTCAGTGTTTCATGATATCCCATATTTCTTGGACGTTCCATTCATAGTTTCTTACCATCTTCTCTGTGCATCTACTCTTTATTTTCAAGAGTATATATTTTATCTTCTTTGTCTGAGGTTCTATCTTCCAAGTGATCTGGTCTGTCGGTGATGCTTTCCATTGAATTTTTAATTTGGTTTATTGTTTCCTTCATTTTGAGGATTTCTGATTGCTTTCTATAATCTCTACCTCTTTATTGAAGTGATTTTTCATCTCCTGTATTTTCTCTCCAATACTGTCCTTTATTTCAAAGATCAATCTAACTTTGTATTTTCTAAACTCCTCTGACATTTCTTCTACTGTGTTGTCTATGGATTCTATTATTGGAACATCTTGGTTTGTTTGAGGCACTTTTTTCCCTTGTTTTTTCATGTTGTTTGTGTGTCTTCTCATCTTGCAGTACAGAATCTACCCTGTTGTCTTATAGTGTCCCTTAAGTCTTCCAGTACCTCACCTTTAGGGGGGAGACCTATATTACAGCAACCAATGCAAATGATATGCCACCTTAAGCCAAATGGCTCCAACCAAAGAGTTTACAGTTGTCACAACAGACAGAAATGAAGTGTTCAATTATTGTCTGTAATATAAACAGTAAGTTTGCTATAAGGGTTTACTATTTCAAATGATGAATAATGAGGGAACAGAAGTAATGTAAGATATGACGTTTATGAGGGAGAGGTAGAAAAGATAGAGGTAAAAATTTGTATTAAGAGGGAGGAATTCATATATGTTGGCTGTTAGTATGAGAGAAGTGAGAAAGAGAATTCAGGGAGATAGGTAGGTAAGAAAAATATATATACAGATTTTTTAAAAGAACATAAGAATATACAACAAAACTCTCATATAGTATTCAGACATCCCACTCCTCAATAAATTGATGCATGAAAATACTTGGATTCAAGGATGGTGAGGTATGAGAGAGGGCAAAAAAAAAAAAAAGAGGAAAGTCTCAGTGGAAAATTGAATAATTGCTTCTGTTGACTTTCAAAAATTCTATCAGTTTTCCTTTTTTGCCGATAGGTGAGGTTGTCTGAAGTTTAATGTTAGCTCCAGTCCAGTGGGTGCCAGACCAGTTGGGTGAGTGAGCCAATAGCAAGATTCCCTCATGCCATCTTACAGGGTTCTCACCTGTTGTAGCTGGCCCCTTCCATCCCTGCACACTTCAGGTCTCACTGAGCTGGAGAGAGCCCAGTTTGCTTCAGTTCCTTCAACCTGTGCTTCCCTCAGGGACCTAGTCTTCGGCTTTCCACAGACTTGCCAGACCAGAGTGGCCCAAGTAAACCCAGCTGCAATCTGATGGACCTGGGCTTCCACTAGGCCCTGTCTTGCTGCAGTCCCAAGATCTCAATGCCCTTTCAACTTGCAGAAAGACCACCAGATATGCACTCAAAGTAGTGACCCTGCAGAGACAGCCAGATGGCAGCTGTTACCACAGTGAGCAGAAAGACCTCAGGTGCAACCAAAACTGCAGGTACCCCATTATATCTTCAGGCCCTAGCCTGAGTCACTAGACTGAGGTGGCCACACCAGGAGATGGCAGCAGCTGTGGGGGCAAAGCCGCAGGCCCTGGCTATTGTCCCAAGATGGCGCCAGCTGCGTGTAACCAAACCTGTGGGTACTGTGACAATGGACTTCCAGACAACAGCACGTAGCAGGGAATGTACTGTGGGCAGTCTGCAGGCTAATGGTGGACAATTGGCTGGTGCACATTGGGCGGTGGGCAATGGGTATATAAAAGGCAGGTGATGTGCAGGCAAGAGAGGGGCAAATGGGCAAATGGCTAATGATCTGCAGTGGTCAGTGAGTGATCCACATCAAAGGGCAGGAGCCACGCTGGCAGACAGCAGGTGATCAGGGCCCATGAATGCAGTAAACAGCAGGGGATCTGTGGGCGGTGATGACTGCCTTGCAGAGAAACAGTATTTCCTCTTCTTGAATCCAGAGTTACAGAGCAACAAGGAATGCAGCCTCTTTCTAGTTCCCCATCTTGAATCCCTCTAAAGTGCTAGAATTTTACATTTAAAACCTCACTGAAATTTTCATGAAATTTAAAGCAAATCTATAAATTAACTTGAGGACATTCCCTCTAGGAAAATTATAAGACCTCTATTCAAGTCCCTTTTTATGTTCTTTAATTTTTTGATTTTCATTAATTTTATTCCACATTCTAATTTGATCCTTTAAAAAATTTAGTGGTATTGCAGACATTTCCCACTTATTACATTTTTTTTTATTTTTGCAAGAGTTTAGGAAACTAGTTATTTTGCATATTTAACCCACCTTGATGGGTTAATTCTATTTTTAAAGCTTAAAAATATATTATAGACACTCCTTTAGGTCTGCATAATACCATTAATCTTTTATATTTAATGACTTTCTTTTTGCTTTTCCATTTGTAATAATACACAATTAAAATTTTCCAATCAGTAATTTCAAAACTTTTTAGGAACTGGGGTTGTAGCTCAGTGATACAGTGCTTGCCTAGCACTTCAATCAATCAATCAATCAAAATATATAAACTTTTAAATAAGGCATTTAACCTATTTTGAGAAATTGAGCTTATATCTTGTTCCATTCTCTTATTTTTATGCCAACATCTTGTTCTTTTGTATTGCCTTTGACATAAGAGCTAAATTTTTTTGCTTTTAACTTATCCACTCTTATGAAAGGTATATGTGTTTTATTTTATAGCTCAATTTGCTGCATTTTCTAAGTTTTTACCATAAAAGTTCCTTTGAATTGTTAAAATGAAGAAAAAAATGCTATTGAAGTCCTGCTGTTTAATGTCACAAGTGTAGCAATACTTTCTTTTGCTATCTCTTCCCAAGGGTTGTCAGATTGAGCAAATAGAAACAGAGGATGCCCTGGTAAATTTGAATTTCAAAAATAAACTTTTAGTAAAAATACTTGGGACATACTTAAAAATTATTTTTGCTTATTTGAAATTCAAACCTAACTGGGTTATCTGCATTTTATCTGACAACCCTACTCTCCCGTCCAGACTTTTATATGTAATCTGCTTTTATACTCAGTATTTATTTTCCTGCACAGCTATTTAAAATTTCAAGTTTTGAAAACAAAAATTAACTACTCAGACTTTATTGCAAATTTAAGTGATTTCAGAAGTCATAACTAATCCTTTTATACCATGATTTCCACATTTGAACTCTTAAGAAAGGCACATAGATGGTACACTGTTTCTAGCTTACAGTTTAGATACATATAAAAAACTTTGTTGATAAAAATTTTAGGTCAGTTATTTTAATCTCAGAATTCTGAAAAATGCTAGTCCTTTGTTTTTTGAGTTACTATTGCAGAGATCTTTATTTATCCTCCCTTTTTGTAGATCATCATAATTTTTCTTTCTGAATACGTTCATTTTCTTTTTCTAAGCTGTTTCCAACATTGTTTTTACCTAAAATCAAGTGAACACATACTTTTAAACTCAAGAAAAATTTCTTTGGTCACTGATTCTGTTTTTGTTGTTGTTTTTCTGGCCTCAAATTCACTATTCTCTTGCCTGCCTCCTGAACAGTTGAGATTACAGATGCACCCAAGTGTTCTTTTATCTTCCTTAGAAACTTTAATCCTTACACTGTATCTCCATTTCCTGATCTTCACATCTATCTTTTCTCATTGTTTCCATCTCATTCTGCTTTCCTTATAAAGATCAACTTATTCATTAAAGTACTTGATGTTCTACAATGTTAATTCTGCTCATAGGTTTTGACCTTCATGTAGTATTTTAAATTCTCTGAAGACCTTCTTGTCTGTTTCTCTTTTTACTTCAGAGGCTCTTCTTTATTTAAAGTTCTACTCTAACTTTGATTCGTTATGGTACTGAGGATACCAATGTTTATGAAACTCTGTTCTAGAGCCTGAAAGAGACAACTTTGGGGGCTATATGCTTCAAAGTCTTCAAGATGATATTCCTTTTGTTGATATTACAATTCTCTTATTTACCTAAATAGGTCCATTTTTTTCTCTTAGAAGTAATATCTAAACATATGTATGCATCAATACTTAGGACTTGTGGTTTAAATGTTATGTGTCCTCCAAAAGCTTATGTGACACAATGCAAGAAAGTTTAGAGATTAAATGATTAGGTTGGGAGTGTTAACCCAAACAGTGAATTAATCCTATTAGGGTTAACTAAGTTAACTGAAGGCAGCTCGAGTATGGCTGGAAATGGGCCATGGGGGTCATGCCTTGGGGATATATATTTCGTCCCTGGAGAGTGGAGTCTCCTGCTTCCTGGTGTCATGTTTCCAGCTGTTTTCCTCTGGCACACTGTTCCACCATGGTGTGTTGCAGCATGTCACACCCTGAGGAATGCACTGAGACCTCTGAAACTGTGAACCCCCAAATAAACTTTTCCTCCTCTAATTGTTCTTGTCAGGTCTTTTGGTCACAGCAGTGAAAAAGCTGATTAAAATAGAATTTGAGTATTCCTTCTAATCCTATATTATTGTAATGGCCAATTCTCTTATTACATAATTAGCTGGAGGATTCATTGCTACACAGCTCTGATTTCAATTCCATCCCTAGTAGGTATTTCTGCATTACCATTCTGTTCTAATGAAATTAAATTCTATTGCTTGGATCTGTATTTCTGAACCAACAGATAATCTTCAGTTTCTAGAATTCACTATTAACTTTCATCCATACCTTTCTTAAAGAATCTAAATCTACTTTTGTCACTTGGTGTCTGACTTTGAATGAATGTGGAAACCTGGGGAGGAGAAGGGATGAAAGTTCATTGTGGTTACCTCAAAGTGCAACACCCTAGCAACCTTAGAATGGTTCCTGAGTTTTCTGGATGACAGTGATAACATCTCCAATATAACTATCATCTTAGATAGAGGTCATACAATGTTTTCTCATCTTTTATTAGGTTGTTTTTGTTGCATACGCAATTGAATTCCACTAGTCTATAGTTTATTCTTCCATATTTGAACAATAGGTTATCTACCAGTTTGAATTTCAACTTTTGCAAGTTCCATCTTTTTTGTGGCATCCCACTTCTCAACGAAGTCAAGAGATGCTGTTTCAAAGATGGTTAGCCTGTTTCAATTAAAACCAAAATGAAATGCTTTGAAACAAAAATTAAAAATATTTTGAAGTGAAAATACAAGTTGGACATTCAGTATAATTTTATAAACATTAAAATGCACTGGAAAAAAGACTAGAATGCAACAGGATGCAAAAAAAGTTTTCCTTAAATATATATTTTGTAATGATTATGTATTATATTTCTAGTAGATAAAGAAAATACTTTAATTTTAAATAAATAGTAATTCTCCTAAGAATCTCCTCTTGAGATAGGAGGGGAAACTATAATTTTTGTTTAGTATTCTTTGTATTATTTATAGGATTTCTTTTCTAGCAGCATTTATTGTGTTTAAAGATTGACTTTATTTAATGCTATTAAAGAACAAGATTTACACAGTTTCTCTTCTGTAATTATTGTGAAGATGTGAATTCTGATCAAATCCTCTATAATACTCACGGCATTTATAAGTTTTCTCTCCCATGTGGACTCTTTGATGAATTCGAAGTGCTGAGCTATGACTGAAACCCTTACCACACTTTACACATTGGTAAGGCTTCTCTCCAGTATGGACCCTCTGATGGATGTGAAGATTAGAGCTATGACTAAAGCCCTTCCCACAATCATCACATTTATACGGCTTTTCTCCTGTATGAACTCTCTGATGAATGAGAAGATGTGAACGCTGACTGAATCCCTTACCACACTCTTCACATTTATAGGGTTTCTCTCCAGTGTGTACTCTTTGATGAGTGTGAAGCTTTGAACTCTTGCTGAAGCCCTTCCCGCACTCATGACAGGTATAGGGTTTCTCCCCAGTGTGGACCCTCTGGTGAATGCGAAGATCTGAGCTGTGACTAAAGTCTTTCCCACAATCATCACATTTATAGGGTTTCTCTCCTGTATGAACTCTCTGATGAATTTGAAGATTTGAGCGCTGAGTAAAGCCCTTACCACAGTCATCACATTTAAAAGACTTCTCTCCTGTGTGCACTAACTGATGAATTCGAAGATTTGAGCTCTGACTGAAACCCTTCCCACATTCAACACACTTATATGGTTTTTCTCCAGTGTGGACTCTCTTATGAACATGAAGTACTGAATTCCGACTAAAACTCTTACCACACTGATCACACTTAAAGGGTTTCTCTCCTGTGTGAAGTCTCTGGTGAATGTGAAGTAGTGAATTTGTACTGAGGTCCTTATTACACTCAAATTTACAGTGTTTCTCTTCTGTGTGAACACTTTGATGACTGTGAAGACAAGAGATCTGACTCTTACCACATACATGACAGATAAAAGGTATACCCCCTGTGAAGACTCTCTGATGAAAGTAAACTCCTGAGTCATGACGAAAGTTACTGCCAACTTCATCACATCCATACAGCTTCTTACCTATGTGGATTCTTGGATGTCTGTACAAATCTGATCTCTGAGAAAAGCAGGTTGTACCAATGGAGTATGGATAGAGGTTTTCTCCAAGTTGATTTCTCTTGTGGAGAACACATTGTGAGTTCCAATGATAAACTTCTTTACATATATTACATCCACGGTATTTTTCTTCCACAGAGTCTCTCAGTAGGTCACACTGGCATATCTCCCCAATATACATTGGAAGGGCTTCTTCCACTGGGATATAAGAATGCTGAGCTACCAATTTCTGTTCTTTGTCCACGGAGAGATTTTTCCTAGATATGCCAAAATGGTATCTGTCCCCTGGAAAACCATATGAATCACTCGTGTAGACCTCTCTACTATAGTCTTGGGTGGTTTTTGTTTCTATGGACTGCCAAGGTATAAACTTTTTGTATTTCAAATTCCTGTGGCTTATACCTTGAACGGTCAGTTCATAGTTTCCATACTCTGGTACTTGTGTGGAAAGAATTAAACACTCTTGGTACTGGGAAAGATCTTGTTGCTTTAGGTTTCTGGAATCTACCCCTTGAATGGTTTCATTATAGTTTTGATTCTCATAGATCTGAATACTAGCATTTCTCCAGCTCTGCCAGGAAGAAAAATTTTCATATTCTAAGTAACTGAATCGTTCTTCTGGCTTGCAGGTCTCATTGAAGTTTCCTAGAAGAATAAACAGTTACTTCAATGATGATAGGAAGGTTGTGTTTAAAGTTTTCCAAATATGTAAATCAAAGACTTTCATAATGATAGAAAGATATGTGTGCAAAGGAGTAGGAATGAAGGGTATGACTTTGGCTGCTCCATTTGGGTTTGAAATTCATTTTGTACATTCATGTATATATTTATTCATTTGCTCATTCATTCATTTCACAAGCATACCTAGAGCATCTACAATTTACCAGGCAATATTTGTAATAAAAGAATAAGGCCAAGTGCTTCATGGAAATAGTCTTGAAGACAAATTTAACTATACTATTTTATTTGGGACATCATTATAAGAAATAAAACGTGCTGTTTCTATTTTTCTGTTACAGAATAGTGTGGAAGACTATGTGGAAAAAATGGCTGCATTAACTCTACTTATGCTTTGGGTGCTCTCCTTCCACACTATGTCTAGGCCTGGTAATACAATCTGGTCACTGGGAATAACAGCTGAAGTGTCACAAGCAGTAACTTGAAAAGTGCTTGCCCTCTCTCCTGCTGCTTTTGAAAATTCTGTGACCACCACCACCACCATGTGAAGAAAGGGACATATAGTCAATGTATAGTTATCCCCAGGGATTTTGAGCCAACTATCAAACACGTTGAGTTAGGTCAGCCAGGTTTATGTTAAAATCACCCAGTCCCAACCAAATCCCTCTCTACAACAGATCATCCATCCAAACAATAGGAATCATGAAAAAATAATTTTACCTTAAGCCACTAAGTTTGGGGTAGTTTGTTACATAACAAAAGGTAATTTGTACAAATGGTATGAAGAAAAACAACTTTAGGACCAAACAAAATTTACTATGTAAGGATATTTGTGCTTTAAGAATAATAAAGAAAATAACTAAAAATAATAATCACAAATATCTAGGTCACTACATAGCCTTGATACCCTCGAAGACATTTTGCCTTATCTTTTACAGGTCCAACATCCCTAATTCAAAACTACAAAATCTGAAATATTCCAAAATCCATTGCTGACATAATGCTCAGATTTCAGAGCGTTTTTGGATTGGGGTTGCTCAAACAAGGAGGTTGTACAAATATTCCAAAATCCCCAAAATTCCAAAATCTAAAACGCTTCTGGTCCCAAGCATTTTGTATAAGAGATACTCAAACTATATCTGTCATCTGGTTTAAAACAGATGGTTTTATCTGTCATCTGGTTTTTGTGAGTATTTCTTCTATCACACCAACACAGGCACTGAGACAAAGAACTGAAATACTCAACAAAACTGATTCTAGAAAATTTAATTCCCTGTGAGCTTGGATCACTTTACCTATGGACATGACATTTGTGTAGTTCTCCCACATGACCTCCCAATAGAGATTTTTTTGAGAAGAATCCAGGAATTTCCACTCTTCCCAAGTAAAAATAATAGTTATATCTTCAAATGTTACTGCCATCTGGTTAAAGATCAGGCTTTTCAGGTAGAAGAAATCTAAGTGAGAAAATGGACAAAGAAAAAGCTACTTAGCAGGTAATATAAGTGGCAAACCACATTTTAAAAAAAAAAGAACTTCAAAAAAGGAAGAAAAAGAAGAAAGGTAAGGGGAGATATAATCCTAGTAGCAGAATGGCTAAAAAATGTATCCAAATATCAAATTTCATCACTATCAAAGAAACACTTATACAACACTCGTTTGCTAATGACTAATGCTTGCTAATGACTTGTTTGCAATGGGCTAATGACTTCAACATATATTTTAGTTAGTCCTCATAGCAATCCTATGTTGTAGGTACTATTACTATCTCTGTACTACAAAATAGTAAATAATGGTTGAAACAGATTAAGTAAATTCTAGTGATCACAGAGCTAGAAGGCGGCACAGCTGGGACCCAGGAATATATACTTCAAACCAGAACAATTTGCCAACTGTAATATATTACTCAATATTGCTTATTTTATTGCTTCATGGGTGATCATTTTAGACATTATTTACTTCTTCCAAGGAGATGAGGAATTATATACTACTATAGATCTGTTCATCATTCTCATACTATTTCACAAATTGTTAGTTAAATCAATGCAGTGCTTATATAATTTTGATTATGATTATTTACAAAGTTTAAGAGGATGACGTGTTCCATCCTAATAAATTTGTTATCTTTATATTCTTAGTTTGAAAGGCTCTATAGAACTTATTTTATTAAGTGTCTCAGTCTTCACCAACCCTTTTATTTTAGAAATGTCAACTTATTGCTCCAATCTGAACTGGACACTCGTTAAAGCTCAATTTTCAAGATTACATAATTCTTTATTTTGCTCCTTCACTTTGGAGGAACACAACCAAATGAGTTCAATCAAACCTATGAATAGTAAGTCTACTGCTAGTAAAAAAGGCAAAGGTGAGAAGCAGGCAAGGTATTCCTCAAGACACACTATTTAAGAGACTCTCCAAGCAGGGTAGTAGGAAAAATTCCCAGACCATTTGAATCATGATACACTGGATATCATCATTAACCCCTCATAATTTTTTTTTTTTTTTTTTTTTTTAGTACTGGGGATTGAACCGAGGGGCACTCCGCCACTGAGCCACATCCCCAGCCCTATTTTGTATTTTATTTAGAGACAGGGTCTCACTGAGTTGCTTAGGGCCTTGCTAAGTTGCTGAGGCTGGCTTTGAACTCCCAGTCCTCCTTCCTCAGCCTCACAAGTGCTGGGATTACAGGTGTGCGCCCAGCAACCCCTCATAATTGACTGAGTGTACAACTATAAATTTTTTTTCTTCTTAATTGCTTCATTGTTTATAAGCAGTCAGTGTTGCTGCTGAGAATGATTTTTTTTTATTCTAATGACTCTGCAGGCAATATTTTGTTTCCTCCAAAAAAAGATTTTTAGGATCTTCTTTTTTTGATTCCTTGGTTTGGGATGTTTTTCATTGATTATGATGGATATTCAGTGAGCATTACAACCTGGAGACTGCTTATCATTCTATGAAATGTTCTTATGTTTCTCTGCAAACTTTCTCTCTTGATTTCTTACATCTACAACACTGCACTTAAACTGAGTTCCCTATTAGTCATGTATCATTCTCCTGGATAATCTCTTTTTGTTTTGTCCATTTTCTCTATATAATTTGTTTCTGTCTGTTTTATCATATGGAAAAGTTTCCCAACTTTACCTTCAACTTTTCCACTTAATTTTTATTTTTTATTTTTATGTTTTAATTTCTATGATGAGATTATTTTCATACTCATGGTTGCTTTTTTTGGCATTCTTTCTCACTTATTGATACTTTAAATATCTTTCTAAGAGTATGAGTTTCATGGATCCAATGTCTTCTTTAATTACCTTAGGAATATTAATTAGAGTTTATATTCTCTTGTCTACATGTTTTCTCAGACTCATTCCCTGTTTGCCCCACCATTATCTTGGTGTATCTCTTTAAAATTGAAGAACTTACTCAAATATAATTCTTATATTAGCTGTATACATGATTCAAATACCAGAATTTTCCAAGAGTGTTCAGCTAGTTCAGAAAATTAAATGTCTAATCTCCTGTTTTGGGAAAGAAAGATTTGTAAATATACAAAATTTCTAGATAAGGCTGGGTGCAGTGGTACATGCTTGTAATCCCAGCAGCTCAGGAGGTGGAGGCAGGAAGATTATGAGTTCAAAACCAGCCTCAGCAATGGTGAGGTGCTAAGCAACTCAGTGAAATTCTGTCTCTAAATAAAATACAAAATAGGGCTGGGGATGTGGTTTAGTGATCAACTGCCCCTGAGTTCAATTCCAGGTGTCCCCCCCCACCAAAAAAAAAATCCTAGATAAAATATTAGCTAACTGAATTAAGTAATGTATTAAAAATACATCATGATCAAGTGCAGTTTATTCCAGGAATGCAAGGATAATTCGACATAAGAAAAATCTATCAATATAATTTTCTGTATTAACTATAGAATACAACCATGATTATCTCAGCTAATTCAGAAAAATCATGTAATACAAATTCCATGAAATTCAACACCTATACATGGCATTAAGAAAAACTTTAAGCAAACTAAAAAAATTTTAAAACTCCCTAAATTGTTAAAGGTTATATTAAGAAGCACAGCTTAATGGAGAGACTTCAATTGTAGTTCTTTTATAATAGTAACAAGAAAAGAACAACAATCATCACTGTTGCATAGTACCAGAAGTTCTGGTAAATACCATAAGAAAAAGAAATAGTGGGCATAAAGATAAGAAAGAAAAATAAAAAATATCATTATTTTCATACTTAGGGACATCTACCTTGAAAACTCATGAATATGCACCTAAAAGTTCAGCAAAATTAAATAAATACAATAACACAATAGCATACTGTATCAGCAATCAACTACTAGAAAGTAAAGTTTCATATACAACAACAACAAACCAGTTGAACCAAGAACATAAAAAACTATCCTTTCAAATTTTAAAAGAGAAGGAAGAGTATCTAAATAAAGGAGAAGCATGCTTCCATGCTCTTGGATGAGATGATTTAAATTCAATACATTTCAAGAATATTTCCAGTTGGATTTTTTATCAAAAAAAAAAAGTTTTTTCCTTGAAATTTACAGGGAAGGAAAAGAGGTGCATAAAGTGGGAAGACTTACCTTACTAAATAATGACATACCACCAAAGGATAGTAGCAAAATCAGAACAGACAAATGGATCAGTGTAACAGAATAGAGGCCTCTCACTAACCAATATGCTTCTTTATTTATGAAAACATGTTAACAATGAAGGTGGCATTATAAACCAAAGAGGAAAGTATGGATTGTTTACTAGATGGTGTTACAAAAACCGAGAAATTTAACAGGATTCCATTATTATACCATATGCAATGGAGACACTACTTACCTGCTAAGGAAAAGTAATAAAGCACAAGAAAATACTGGAATTTAAAAACTTTTGCTATTGTTAAATGAATCCAAAAACTAGTTCTCCAGGGAAAAATATTAAAAATAAAATAAGTAAATCAACAGCTGATCAAAGAGGAAAGAAAGTGAAAAGAAATACAAAAAATTGGGAGACTGGAGAAATGGCAATAGACAAAAATTAGACTGAATGTTAACCAAAACTCTTTAAAAATTAATTGGAAAATCTGAATGTGAAATTCACATTCAGAAATGTGAATTTTCTCTTTACGAGAAAATCATTCAATGTGACCCTAAGGAAAAAAAAATTGAACAGATCACATCAAAGAACAGTGACTTTGAAAAGTAACTGGAACAAAATTTTTCTTAAATGAATTCTTACAAATTTGCCAAGAACAGATCACTTGATGCTATTAAACTGTTCCAAGGTATCAGAAATAATACATAAGGCAAGGAAAATCCAGCAACACTTGTAGATTATGAAATCTACTGCCATATAACAATTCTAAATCTTAATGGCTTAAAAGAATAATTATCTCTAACATTTTCTCTAGGCCAGAAATTCAGGAGTGGCTAGGCAGTTTTGGCTCAAATCTTTTTATGAAATTGTTGTGAATTATTGTCTAGATCAATAGTCATCAAAAAGCTTGACTGGGATGGAGGGTTCACTTCCACAGTGGCTCCCTCACATGGCAGGCAGATTGTTACTGATTGTTGATGGGAGGTCTCAGTCTGTCTCCACTTGGTCCTTTCATGTGGCCTGGACTATCTCTAAATGGTGGCAATTTTCCCATGAGAAAAGCAAGGAAAAGGCTCATTATTTTTATGACTTAGGCTCATAATTCACATTACCTCACTTCTATTGAACTCCATGGTTTGAACCAATCACAAGCCCCTGTCAGATCATCTGAGAGGAGGGGACACAGGCCCTGCCTTTTGGTGGGGAAGAATATCAGTCACATTTTAAGAAGAACATGAAGGGCACAATAAATTATAGTTGTGGCCATCTTTAGTAAATTCAATCTCTTACAACACTAAAGCATCCTATAGCATAATAAAGTGGTACTTTATTCTAGAATATAAAGGAAGAATTAAAATGAAAAGTTATTACATTTAAATCTTTTTAATAATGTCAAATAAGAAAAGTCATATAATTATTTCAATGAATGCCAGAAAGAATACTTCCTAAGCATATCACAAAACCAAAAACAAATCATTAACGGCATTCCCATTAAAACTGTAAACCTGACAAAGATATTGCAAATCCATCGTCTTTAAGCATTGATGTGAAAGCACATGATTAGACAAGATTATCAGTAGAGGGTATGCTGTATATCTGGGGACTCTCAGAAAATCAGTTGAAAACAATTGGAAGTTATAAAAGGAATTAATGTCCTCAAAATTCCACTACGAGGGTTATACTCCATAGAAGCTTACATATGAATACCAGAAGATAGGTACAAGAACATTTAGAGTATAATGTTACCACAACAACAAAAGGCTAGAAACAATCCAAATAGTCCAACAATAGGATAGATAAAAAAGTTGCTCAAACTATGAAATAGTACACAGTAGTGAAAATGAACTATAGTTATGTGAAACAACACAGACACAGTGTAAAAATAAATCATTCACAGAATATATTTAGTCATTCCATTTGTACAACGTATGAAAATATGCAAAACTAAATAATTTGTAAGAGGTGCAAACATGTATAGTTAAAAATACAGGAAAAAGGCTTAAAAATAATAAATACAATATTTAATGAAGTAGTTGTCCCTCCTCAAGGTGGTGGGAATTAAAATGTGGGGTTATCAGTGAGCTTATTTGTTGGTCTAGATGGTAGGTGCCTATATTATCATTGTACTTTAAATTGTACATATATTTTCACATACTCTTTTGCATATATGTAATACATCACAATAAAGTTGAAATTAATACATAGCATCCAATTAATACAGAAAAAGAGTAAAGAAATATTACTACAAATTATTTTACGTGATATTTACAATAACAATACAAATATAAATTCCTCAAAATAAATTTGACAAAAATACTTAGAGACTATATAAACATAGTTTTAGAATTTGGAGGGATCAAAAAGGGTTGAAAGAGTTTGAAGATCTCATTCAGTCTTAGGTAAGACAAATAAATATAATTTTGTTCTCACTAAATTTACCTCTGTTTTCAGTAGGATCCAATCAAGATACTAACAAGATTTTGATGTGGGGGTAGAAAAGATCTGTCAGAGTGGTTTTCAAGTGCTTTTGTGGAAGAAAAAAAAAAGGCAATTCTGAAAGAGAAATAATGAGGAGAGATTAATCTAATAACATACTTAAACTGTAATCAGGCCTTGATAATAGCATGGGTTTGACACAGGAATAGATAAAACAGTATAAAAAATCAGAAACCTGTAAATGAACCTAGCTACTACAGTGAATTTTAAACATGACAGAGGTGACATCAAATTTGTAGAGAAAAAAATGGCTTATTTAACTAATGATTCAGACAACTAAACAGACATTTGGAAGAAAACAATTAAGCTAGATTCTCTGCCTCAATCTTTATGACTTAGTGACTAAAAAGAGTTGTATCAGAATGAATTATATTTTAAGCAAAGGTAACAAAATAGCAATTGACTCAGTTCTTTCTATATGTCAAAAACTAAAATTATTGTGCTCACTTTTTTATGGGATGACCTTATATACCACCTTAGTCCTATATAGTAACTTTTATTTCCCCACTTTAAAAATGAGACACTCGCCAAGTAACTAAATCTAGTTCACAAAACTAAGAAGTAGTAGACATGAAACAAGCATAGATAGCAAACTAGACAGCACTGGCTATATTTTGACCAATATACCATACTAATAAGACATACTGAAAGGTTAATACATTCAGTATTTAAAACTAATTACATAACTTTAACAAATTTGTTTCAAAATGGAAATCACCATCCTGTCATTTTGAGGAATAGTTCTAATTAATATATGATCTATCTTCCTTTCCTTTTCTTTATCCTTATTGAGTAAAAAAGGTTATTCCTCTTAGTTGCCCACTAAGTTAACTACATATAATAGAACAATGACAAAAACACTCTGATACCAGTAAATAAATTGGGAAATGGGTCCATAAAACAGGACAGCCCAAAAGTAATTTGTGTGTGTGTGCCAAGAATTACTAATTTTGCATATGAAAAGGGAGAACCACATTCAGTAGAGAAAGTAAATGTTACAAGAAAAATTAAATTAGCAAATAGGAATAAAAAAGAATGTTTAGGTTCTCCTGTCATGTCTCACATGAAAATAAATTTCTGATATGCTCAGGAGTAAAACTTTTAAAATACTTAAAACGCATAAAAATAATTGAGTAAAATTAAAGTAATTATGTATTAGATTTGGAAATAAAGAGTATATTTCAATGCATAAAACCACACAAATATAAAAATAGTATTTTGCTTTACAAATTTAAACATCAATTAAACAAAGAAGCCCTTAAAAGTAAAAGGCAAATGATAAAGTAAGAGAAACATTTACAACATAAAACAAATGATTTATCTTTAATACACAAGACTATCTACTATCAAATGGAAACAAAAAGGTTAGTAGGGAAAAAGGTAATAAGACCTTCATCAAAGAAAGAATGCAAATAGTCAATAAATATAAGTTTAAAAAATTAGTAAACCTTATTAAAGATTAAAGAGGATGCAAATGAAAGGAAAGTTTTAAAAATGATACCCATGCTAGTAAAGGTTCAGCAAGTTAGGATCTTTCATCAAATTGTGAGGCAATTTTAAGTTTATGTGATATTTCTAAAAAAGAACTTTAGGTTTTCAAAAGAGTAAAACATATTTATATCTGTTGACTATTTTCCTATTCTCAAAGCGTATCTTGAGAAATTAAAAAATATATACTTAATAAATTTTGTATAAGAATATTATAAGTTATTTATAATAGCAAAATATTGGGACATATTTAAATTTTCCCCAATAAAAGAATATTTAAACAATGGTATATACCTAGAATAAAATATTATATAGTCATTAAAATCATGCTACTAAGAAACGCTTAGAAGAATGCTTGCTATATGTTAAATAAAAAAATATACAAATAATATTCATATTTAACAAATATTAACTAAATCCTAGTACATGCAAGGTCCAGTTCTATATACTGGGAACATTCCCTGCCTTCCTAGAGCCTATTTATCATGATTCAATTTTTTTTAATACATACTCATTTTCTCTATACATGTACCTTAGATAAACCTATGTTTTAGGTATTTATACCTATGGGTATTTATACCTATGTCTATATATTAATGTTTAAACAGGTTAATGAGTATGTATGCACATTAATTACTCGGTAAAAGACTATAAGTAAACACATCTAAATGTCAATAATGACTGTATTTGGCTGATGTGAAGGGAACTCTGGGTGTTGCACAAGAATAAACAACACATCCAATATGAACAGCCCTCTACAATGCAGCTTCATTTTATACATTTATACATATACTCACCTGTAATAAGTCTGGTGACCTAATTTGTCCCCTCTAATTCTACCTGAGACTAAATGATGGTTTGCCTGTAAATCTGAGCTCCTGTTGCTCTAAGTGCCACTCATTCTGGTACTATTTAATGTGGATAACTTAATATATTAACTTCCTAGTTTAAATTACTCAATGTGAAGACAGTCTTATATCTCAGAACACCAAGAACAATACAAATTATATGTACCCTGAACTTGAATGACTGAATGAAGGAATGAGTTAATGTTGGCAAAACTTCCTGGATAGGAGGCAGGGGCATGCTGCATAGGAGGCTTGGAAGTTTCTCTGCAAGTGAGGAACATGTTTGAAGTGAACTGATCCATTCATCCTCCCTGCCACTTCTACTACCTCCACTACCATGAAGAATCAAGGGCATTTTATAAGTAAGAAAAGACACTCCTACTTACCTGAAATCAGACTGTGAAGAAGTCAGCACACAACTGTTTCTCCTTGAGCTCCTCTTCTGGGAGTGTGAGACAACTGAGCTGGAGATGGGTGAAGAAAAAAGGAATGAAAAACTTAGCATGACACTAAATTCCCCAAATCATTAAATTCCCCAGAGTAAGTATGACCCCAAAATCTCCTAGAAAAAGGTTAAAAAAAAAAAAAGGCCCAGGATCATTCCTGTTCCCCTTCAAGTATTAGAAAGCAAAGCTATAAAAATTGGCATTTTGATGCTTCTGAGCCTCTAGAGACATCAGGGGATAAAACTCTAGTTTAGACATGAAAGCACAAAATTTGATTTCACAGTTTGGTCTCTCCAGGGATGCAGATGCTTTCTATTTAATTCAATGTCTCTGAGCCTCAAGGCTTTATTTTAATAATTACATGTATTATTATATGGTTTATTTATATAAATTATTGATAAAAATCAATAAAATAAATTATAGCACTTGCAAATGGCTTCTTTTTGTTTTTAGAGTATCGCTCATATTTTGTTCAATCAACTTAAGGAAAAAATAATTCCATTGCCATCCCCTACTTGTTACAACAAAATACTAGATTTACTATCACAAAGGAAACTAGAGTTTTGGAGAAGGATCAAGATCTAGACCCTCCGGAATCTGATTATAATCTCAACTGTGCTATCAGCCACTTGTAGAACTTTAGAAAAAGATCAAGTTCTACACTTTTCAAGGCCTCGGTTTCCTCACCTGTAAAGTGGGGGCATGAACCTTTACCACTCAGATTCTTGCTGATCACGGCTAAGTCGCTGGGAAAAAGGATAGGCAATTAGTTATGAACCCCCTTTCTCTAAAGAGAAAAACGATTCGAGTATGCCCCAAGATGAGACGACTGAGCTCCACCAAAGCGCCACAGGCTGAGCGTGGTTAGCATCCCTTCACTTGCACCACCGGTACTCAAGGAGCGGGATCTCAGGGTTACAGATCCGCCAAGCCCCCACTCCTGCAGCAAGACCCGCAAGGCCTCTGATGTGCATCCAGTTCCCGGACCGGCTCCGCCCCAACACCTGCCAACCCAGCCCCCCCGACCATGGGGCCAAGCTGCCTCCTGCCCTCTTCCCCGCGAAATCCTTAACGTGGGAGAGGAACTCGGAGGGACTCATCTATACCGGGGTGTCTCCAAGGTTTCCAAGTCGGAGCCGCTTCCGGGCCCTGACTCTCCTTTCCTGCCACTCTTCCCTCAGCCACAGCACCTCCCGCCCTTCTCCACATCTGGCTCGACCCTCTCGAGAGTCCGCGTCACTTACGGAGCCTCTGAGAGAACGCCCGGAGGGTCCAAAACACTGGGTCCATGCAAACAATGGCCGCAGTCCGGCTAGATCGAAACGGAAGTCCCGTAGTCCCGTGTCTTCCTTGGCATAGACATAGCCGCGTTTCCACGGATACGAGAGAGGCGGGGCGGAAGAGGAGCGCTCTGAGGGATGTGGCTCCTGATTGGCCAGAAAGATCGAAGAGCAGCGTAGCTCCACCCCTCGCGGTCCTTGGACCCGCGCGAGCCGGTGGTAGCTTGTGGCGCTTCTGAATGTGGATGGAGCAAGCATAACTGCAGACTCTAGATGCTCAGGGTCCCGGGAAATGGGGTCACTGGCTTCGAATCATTCTGGGACGCTCACAGTCTACAAATGCGGAACCCCCCAATCGGAACCCTCGGAAATACTTACTGTAGGGTCTCTTGTGGTTGAGGCAGTGTGGTTGCTTCCCCTCTTCTGTGCCTTCGGCGGAACAGGCATCCTGGTAGCCCCAGTCCTGCCTATGAGGTTGGAGGCAAAGTAGTAGTACTGAGATGAAGCCCTGGAAAGGATCCCCTCCTAGGTGTCCTGGGACCGGAGAAAGACTTTGAAGCGCATGCTCTTCAATTTAGTTGATGTGTTATGTTAGAAAAATATTTTTGCTTCCTTAACCTCTCTCTCAACCATGGGTTTGATTAGTAGTACTAAAACGTTTTAGTAGGCAAGGAAGTTTTGGTAAGGTTGTCATTAAAAATCAAAGAACTCCCTGGATTCTAATCTAACTAAATTACTTACTGATGAACCTTAGCTGAAACACAGGTTTCTTAGGATTAAATGATTTAGCATAGTTAAAATGCTTAAAATAGTCCCTGGTACATAACAAGCACTTTAAGTTTTAACTATATAATTTAATGTTTAATAGAAGTAAATGAACCAGAACCTATATGCCTGTGTCCCACCACAATGAGCACTTGAATTTCTTAAGACTACAAAGACCATATTTGGGAAATCATTTTGCATGGACCTCTCCCTGCCTTGAACATTGAGTTTAGCAATTAGAGCTTTGTTTTTAACAAAACTGACTTCACAACCTCTTTTTGTAATTCACTTAGTGATGTGGGCAAGCAATTTAACCTCTCACCCTCAATCTTCTCATTTGTAAGATGAAGATTTCAATGTAGTGAAACAGTTAATAATTGATAAAGTCCTGAATTCACATTGACCAGTAAGAACAAACATTAGAGTTGGGCTCTTCTACCACTCTGCTTCCAACCCACATATATTAGTTATTACTGTTAAAAATAACATGGATAATCTATATAGTTAACTTTTCACTATTTCTGGCATACACAAACATCAAATATTAGCTGTTGATATTACTTAACATATTTCATTTTTAAAAATAGTGTGCTTTAAGACTAAATTATTTTGTATCAGAGGATATGAAAGTTTTAACTGGACTTTGAACATTTTTAAACTTTTTTGAGAGTGAAGTGAAACCTAGGATTTCAAACAACTAATTGCTAATTAAGAACAAAAATAATGGCCTTTTGCACTCAGATGCACTAATAATATCTTCTTCATGCCAACTTTGGTGAAAATGGGGAAAATCAGGATTTTTTCATATAAAAGAAAGTGAATGTGTCTCCATTTCATAGTCCATAACATCTCTATTAAAGATAGGTGTAGAACTTGGCAGAGATGCTAAGGAATGTGTACTTGAATGAGCTCTTCTACCACCTGATCATAGCTATCAGCTTCAACTAAACCAAAGAAGTGGGTATTATAGAGAGAAACCTTGGGATTAGAGCACAAACTTAGAAACATAGTGTGGGTCACCATCCCTCTGGGCAGGATATAAATGTGAACAGCATGAGAACCTAGATGTGAGAACTTAAATGTGATGTTTCTTGAAAAAAGCCTGGACCTAGGATCTGTAAAAATTCTAGGAGACTTGTACAAATTTTATGGGATTCCTTGGCTCCCATGACACCAAGAAGGAGCTGATGAACATGTAGGCTGACTATTCCTGTGCTGAGTATGAGAGATTATAAGAAAACTAGAGAGCAAGAAGGTTTTATCCAGGTGCTTTTGTAGAAAGCTGGCAGGTTCATGCTCCTATTCAATAGCTGATAGAGGCAGAGATCTCTTTGTCTTCCCCCAAGTGTGGAAATGTTGCTGCCACTTAAAATATTCCATTAACCAGACTTGAACCTCAGTGAATTGGCCAACAAAATGAAACAAAACAAACAAAAACCTAGCAAGACTCAGTCATGAGAGAAACAAACAGAATGTGCATCTGAAGAACTGTAACTGCTGAAGGGCAGATAGAAAAAAGATGGAATGGAAATCAAGAAGAAAAAAAGATAAAAGGCTTAGAAGACAGATCTGTGAGATCTATGTTCCAGAAGACATAGAAGTTCCAGAAAGAGAAAAGGGAGTTGGTAGAAGTGAATAAACAAATGAATAACAAAATAATGGAAACTTTCTTATTAGTTGAACATTTTTTAAAAGGCCTGAAAGTGTAGATCTAAAGAACTCATTACATTTCAGTCTAGATTAATAAGGCAAACTAGATGTATAAAAGTATAATTCCTACACTCTAAAGAGAACACTAATAAACTTCCATGAAAAAAAGGATAAGTTGTCTAAAAAGAAAAATGACATTGAACTTCCTATTTGTAGTTTTAGAAGCTAGACTACTGTTTAATAGCAATACAGACTAGTATACTAAACAGACTGCAGCCCATAAACAAAACTATAACCACCTGTCATAATGAAAGAATTATCTGAGGATTTGTAAGAATTTGAATCTGAGAAAGCAATTAAATATGAGAAAGCAATTAAAAAGAACCAAAAACAGATACCCCCACAAAAAAATTGAGCAACAGAGGAAAGTCATGATATAAAATAAATAAGGTAACACATAGATAAAGTAATAAACCATGAGTCATTGTGCTGAATATGAAAGGACTGATGTCCTGCAGGGGCTCAGATCCTGGGAAACATATCTGGGATCCTGGAAGGCAAATTGGGATAGTAAACACACTTTATTTGAAGGCAGCAGCCAAGGCAGCCTCCTGAATCTTTCCATAGGCCTTTATTAATATGCAGGCCAACCAAAAGGGAAAATGCAAACAGGTCACATGAATGAGTACATGCTCACAAGTAGATGTTTATGAACTTGAATACATATGCTGAATCAGCATGTTTATGACCTTGACCACCTTCTAAAAACATAACTTGCTGGAAGTCTTGGCAAGGAAGCTAATTGTAGCTATCCAGGACCTGCCCTACAACTGAGTTTTTCTATGTAAAGGCAGAATCTATCAGACTGAGTCAAACAATAAAAACCACCCTTATGCTGTTCATAAGAAACATTGTGAGATATGTCTAAAAGAAAGATACCAGGCAAATAGACTGGAAATTTCAACTAGTTGAAGGTTAAGAAGAAAGAAGGGCGGGGGGAGAGAGATTTTATATGCTGATAAAAGGCACAATTTTTTAAGAAGTACAATGGTGTCAAGCCTGTTGAATATATAGAGCAGAGATACATAAATTTTAAGAACTTGATACAGTTTTGTGATAAATATCCACAATTTGTGTCAGAATTAACTGTAAGAGATTTAAAAAGGCAATATATAAATTGATATTAAGAGGCATATAGAAAATTTATAACCCTTGAATAGAGAATATACTTTTATGTTCATAGAACATTGACAAAATCCGACTGTGAGCTTTATCATTCTTATTCCCAGCTGATTAATGTGTTTTTAATTTCCCTGAGAAAACACTCAAAGAGAACTTCCACACCTCCCACACCCCACACACATCCATTTGCCTACCTGCATCAGTGCCCATTTGTTCTTTTACCAAGGATGAAAAGTCTGTGCTCCTTGCTTAGAAACCTATTCACTTAGTCATTACGTTCCAGCCGTTCTTGCTCAGATGTAGACCTAACTCCCATCTCCTGCATTATCAATTTTCCCTCTTACTGGACATCAACAGTCAAGCATATATCCTTTTTTAAAAAAACAAAAAAGCAAGCAAACAAAAACTCTCTAGCACCCTGTCTTTCTTTGGACAGCCAATCACAACACCATAAACTGAGTGACTAACAAGTAACAGAAACTTACTCCTCAGAGTTCCAGAGACTAGAATTCCCAGATCAAGGCACTGACAGATTCCATGTCTTGTGAGGGCTCACAGCATGATCCATAGACAGCTAACTTCTCATTGAGTCCTCACATGGCAGAAGGGACCAGGGAGTTTTCTGGGACATCTACAAGAGCACTAATCTCGTGGTATATTGTGATATATTACAGAGCCCTCCTGACCTAATTGCCTTTCAAGGGTTCCATCTCCTAAATGCAATCATACTGGGTATTAGATATCAACATATGAATTTTAGGGTGACAAAATCATTCAATCTGTAACAGGTCCACTTATCCCATCAGTTACCATCTCATTCATTTCTCTTCCTTTTGAGCCAAACTTCTTGAAAAAGAAGACCGGCTCAAATTGTTTCTACTTTCAGTCTTTTTTTGGGGGGAGGGGGTGTCAGGGATTGAACTCAGGGGCACTCAACCACTGAGCCACATCCCCAGCCCTATTTTGTATTTTATTAGACAGGGCTTCACTGAGTTGCTCAGGGCCTCACCATTGCTGAGGCTGGCTTTGAACTCAAAATCTTCTGCCTCAGCCTCCCTTAGCTGCTAGGATTATAGGCTTATGTCACCGCACACAGCCCTCTCCTTCCAGTCTTTCTTGAAGGTACTTCAATTAGGTTTTCACCTTGTGTACCACTGAACTGTTCTCCTCAAAATCACTGATGAAGCCAGGCATTGTGGTACATGCCTGTAATCCCAGTAACTCTGGAGGCTGAGGCATGTTTGCAGCCAGCCTGGGAAATTTAGAGACCCTGTCTCACAATGAACCAAAATAAAAAAATAAAAAAATAAAGATTTTCAAATAATTTCACAATTTATCAAATACAGAGATAAACCAAAAAAAAAAAAAAAAAAAGGCCTGGTGGTGTAGGTCAGTGGTAGAGCACCCCTGGGTTCAATCCTCAGTACCAATAAATAAATAAATAAATAAATAAATAAATAAATAAATCACTGATAATCTCCATGTTACTAAACCCAATGGTTTGTTTTCAGTCTCATTTTTTCTTATCTGAAGAAGTAGGTACAATTGATCTCTCTTTTTATTGGTTTAATTATACATGACAGTAGGATTCATTTTGATATAATTGTATGTGCATGGAATATATTTTACCCTTGTGAGGACCCCATTCTTATGGATGTATATGATGGTGGGATTCACTATGGTGTATTCACATAAGTACATAGAAAAAATGTTTCAGATTCATTCCACTCTCTTTCCTTTTCCTGTCCCCGCTTCCTTCCCTTCATTCCCCTTTGTTTAATCTGTTGAATATCTACTCTTCCCCTCTCTTCACTGACCTCTTGATATACATTTATCACTTGGAATTTTTTTTTTTTTTTTTTTTTTTTGGTACTGGGGATTGAACCCAGGGGCACTCCACCACTGAGCCACATCCCCAGTCCTGTTTTGTATTTTATTTAAAAACAGGTCTCACTGAGTTGCTTAGCGCCTCAATAAGTTGCTGAGGCTGGCTTTGAACTCATGATCCTCCTGCCTCAGCCTCCCAAGTGCTGGGATTACAGGCGTGCACCACCGCGCCCGGCTATCACTTGGATTTTTAGACAACATACTCTCTACATATTTCTCTCTGGATGTTCATTTTCAGGCTCTTTTGAAAACACCTTTACTGTCTGGCCCCCTCTGTCTTCTAAGCTTCTCTTTATCACAATCTTATCTCATTCTTCCCATTCCCCAAACTAGTATCTTGGACTTTGATTCTTTTTCTTACATCCCATATCTGTTCTGTCAGTAAATTCTTTTCTTTTCTTTTTTTATAGCATCAGTCCTCCAACTTTGTCTCATTCAACATCACATTTACAATTTTGGACTTTACACCTCTCTATTTAAACTTTAGAATCAATTTGTCACTATTCATAAAATAATTTATTGGCATTTTGATTGGGATTGTATTGAATCTGTAGATGAACTGGGAATGACTATCATCTTGAGAATATTGAATCTTCCTGTCATGAGCATGGATTATCTATTTATTTAGTTTTTCTTTTATTCTTTCATCAGAGTATGTTTTTTCCTCATATAGATCTTATACATATTTTGTTAGATTTATAACTGTCTAAAGTTTTCAGAGTGTTAATGAAAATAGAATCATGTTTTTAATTTCAAATTCTACTTGTTCAATGTTAGCATCTAAGAAAGTAGTTGACTTTTGTACATTAAACCTATGTGTATTTGAGGATTTGGGTTGTTCAATAATTTTTTAAAATTTATTTATTTTGATTCATTGTACACAAATGGAGTACAGCTGTTGTTTCTCTGGTTGTACACAAAGTAGAGTCACACCATCTGTGAATTCATACATGTACACAGGGCAATGATGTCTGTCTCATTCTGTTATTGTTATTACCTCCCCACCCAAACCCACCCCTCCCTTCCCTCTATGCAATCTATCCTTCCTCCATTCTTGCCTCCCTTCCACCCGCATTATGCATCATCATTCACTTATCAGAGAGATCATTTGGCCTTTGGATTTTTGGGATTGGCTAATCTCACTTAGTATGACAGTCTCCAAAATCATCCATTTACCTGCAAATGCCATAATTTTAATCTTCTGTATGGCTGAGTAATATTCCATTGTGTATAAATACCACAATTTCTTTATTTATTCATCTATTGAAGGGCATCTAGGTTGGTTCCACAATCTAGCTATTGTGAATTAAGCAGCTATGAACATCGATGTGGCTGCATCACTGTAATAATCTGATTTTAAGTCCTTTAGGTATAGGCCAAGGAGTGGGATAGCGGGGTCAAATGGTGGATCCGTTCCAAGTTTTCTAAGGAATCTCCACACTGCTTTCCAGAGTGGCTGCACCAACTTGCAATCCCACCAGCAATGTATGAGTGTACCCTTTTCCCCACCTCCTCGCCAACACCTATTGTTGCCTGTATTCTTGAAGTTCTATCTTACATATCCAGAATATGATTGTTTTTGCCACCTCCACTGTTGCCAGCCCTGCCCTAGCTATCATTTTCTCTCACGTGGATAATTGTCATTGCCTCTTACCTTGTCTCCTTGATTTTACCTTTGCCCTATTTAATCACAATCCAGGATGATTCTCTTAAAACATAACTGTAATTATTCACTTTGCTCAAAACCCTCAGTAGGCTTCCTAGCTTACTCAGAGTGAAAGTCTAAGTTCTTACAGTGACCTATATGGTCTTGCATATTCTCTCCTTATTTTTCTGATTTTCTCCCGCACCGCTCTGACTCCATATTCCATTTTTCTGCTCCTCATTCCATGTTAGCCCTTCTGGCTTCCTTGCTGTTCCTTCTATTTGTCCTGCTTGTTTTCACTTCACTCCCTTCTTAAATCCATGATACCTTGTTGACTGATTTATCCACCGTTCTAGGTGCCAGGGGGAAAAAAATCAATGAATAGTTATAACATCTTTATTCAATATGAAGTCATAGCTTGGGTGGGTTAATGTTGGGTGGGGAGAAAATAACAATAGTCATCCAGGAAATAAGTAAAATTATTTATTGGGTGAGAAAATAAAGATACAAAATGGAATAATTTGAATTTTATAACAATGTATTTGTGAGTTTAACTGTACAGCACAGAGAAAATGTGAATGGATACATACTTGATAGTTCATGTATACAGTGTGGAATATTTATTGGGAGAGAGTGATGTGAGTACAGATAGGAAGAAATCCAGGGCCTATAGGACAGTCTCCCAAACTCTTAGTTTTTGAAAAGGAATTTCTACCACTTTAATTTTATTTCTATGCTTGTGGGAGATGAGAAAAGTGATAAGAGCTATCTACTCTAAGCATTCTTGCCATTAATAACACATAGTTGTCATTTAAAGTATTAGCTGGTCAACAGATAACAATAACTCAGATACAACAGATACAATAACTCAGAATGGCCTAACTTTTAGTGATCATTTTCACAAGTCACTGCAACAATCTCAAAAGTCTAGGTATCTCATAAACAATCCTTTGTACAAATAACACTTTAAAAGACAAATTTATATACAGAAAATAGAACAAGATGATGGCACTGAATATTTATGCAGATTGCTTTTTAAGACAGCAAAACAAGATGGAGATTTTGTTAATTTTTTCAACTTGGCACCTAATTAGTTTTATGAAGAAGATGGTGTCTCTTACTAGGAGCACTGTGAGAAGACATGTTTGCGATGCCTTTTTGCTTGTAGTTGTTAATTAAGAAGGCTTACATTTTCATTTTTATTATTTAGTATTTTGAGATTAAAAAGACCTACAAAATTTTACTAAAAGTAATAAAGAGGAGGTAAAGGAGAAGTTTCTTTAATAATATTGCATTAAGGAGCACACAATATTCCTTGCCACAGGGGCTAATTTCAATGGGAGTTAAAGTCAAAGTGAAGCCTTGCACAGAGGCACAAGCCTGTAATCCCATCTACTTAGGAGGTTGAGGAAGGAGAATCACAAATCCAAGGCCAGCCTCAGCAACTTAGGTCCCTATTTGACAGGGAGAACCTGTCAAATAAATAAATACTTACATACGTACATATAACAAATAGGGCTGGGATATAACTTAAGGCTGGGCATGTAGGGTAAAATGTCCTTGGGTTCAATCCCAAGTACTACAAAATAAATAAATAAAATAAAAAATAAAGCAAAGGGAAAAGAACAAAAAGATTACACAATTGCACTAAAATTTATAATACTATAACACTCAAGCTTTATGTAAAATTAAATATAGTTAGGCATATGCAAATTAAATTTTAAATGTCTAGTTCATTTTTATTCAGGTATAGTTTCAGGATCCTCAAGCTTCTAAAACCTTTTTTAGCTTCTTTAACTGTCTCCCATTTATTTATTTTCAGGGAATAAATACATTCTATGTCATAATTTTATGAGCATGTTAAAATGGTTTCAGAACCTAAACTTCTAACATTCATAGCTTTTCTTAAAATGTATGTTCTTGTGAACATAGTGCTGAACACTTTTGAAGGCCATTATTTAACCAATTAAAATAGTAATTTAGAATCCAAGGAAGGAGGCTTTATCTTCTTTCCAATCTCACATACTGTTGGTTATCCTTTCAAGTTAGTTTTTACGTGAATTCTTTGTAATCTAGCCTTGCGTTCTGTAATTGTGATTGAGATTGTTGGATCCATCTTGCTAACTAGCATGCCTTGAGCCCGTTAGCATCAGCTGCCTAGCATTTATATCTCTTTAACACCAATGAATATCAGCTCCTTTGCCAATAAAGTGTAAAGCTTTCCAGTAAAGATTCCACCTGGAGAAATGCTAACTTAAATGAGAAGATGGTCAACTCCAGAATCTCCCAAATCTTGCTATATAAATAGGAAGAGGTCTTATCCTGAGAGAATGAAAGCCATCCTAAAAGAATGCCCATTTATTCATTTGACCAGAGATCTCTTATCTGAGAATTACACAAGTCTAATTCCTGGAGTTGTTAGACCTATTAGGTTCTAAGCCAACTTTGAGATTCCTGTCTTCAGTGGCCAAGGTCATAAATTTACACATAAATTTACAGATAGTTGTGCTATCTGTAATCAACAAAGTGAAGGTGACCATTAGGTGACTTTCCTGTTATGTTAAAGAGGCTCTTGCCTAAGGGCCTCTGTAGTGGGGATTTCCTCCTCCTGGAATGCTTTAATCTCCCAGATACCAGATACCTGCATGGCTCATGCTCACTTTCTGCAAATGTCCTCTTAGCAGTGTTTTCCCTTTCCACCTAGAGGAAATAGGACCTATCCATTCCCTACCCCATCTCCACCACCATGTCTCTTAGGCTACATTGTTTTTCTCCACAGCAACTATCATCACACTACATACATTTTTTTTTTTTTTTTAAATCTAAGCTCCTCCAATAGAATGTAACCTCCCTGGGAGGCGGGAGGTTAGGAGGACAGGAGAACAGACTTGGGCTATTTTATTCACTGCTAGAGAGAACCCAGAAAACTGCCAGACACAAAGTAGAGGCTAAACAATTACAAGAATTATTGGATGGGTGAATAAATTAAGAGGTATTCTCTATTGGAAGATCATTCAAAGCTGGGTCCAACTCCCAGATGTCTTTCACAACCACAAGGTTATTTTTCACTAGGAAAGGAAGGTGTGTGCTTGCAGGTGGGCAACGTGATGAGGGTCCCTCTATATTGAACAATGTATCTTTGTAGGAAAACGCAAGTGCGAAGCATAGACAGGCAAACAGTGGGAGCTGAGCCCCCTTGCCTGGTCAGCCAATCACCAAGCGGAGCTGCGGGAGCCAACCCCTCTGCACCAGCCCACGCAGCCAGCCCTCTTTGCTGGTTTGCTGCGCTCAAAGCAGAGGCGGGAGAGAGGCCTTAAGGGCCAAAGATCGAGCTCTCCTTTCTCATCAGAAAGCAGGTACAGTACGGGTAGAACCTTTTCCTTTTGATTCGTGGCTTTCCGCACCAGGATTTACCCTTTGCTACCAATGCCCACAGAGACCCAAGGTATGAAAAGACCTGTCTCTTCTCATATGTGTGTTCTGTATGCTCTAGAATAGGAGGGACTCCGAGGGTGTCCTTCTAGCGCCCATATTGTGTGAAGACGAGGGAAGTGGCCTGGGCCAAGGCCCAAGGACCTGCCAGGCCTGTGTGGTGGAGAACAGTATGCCTCAGGTGTTCAGGCATGGGCGTTGTCCTTGTGCGAGAGGGGACGTTATGGCTGAGTCTGCAGTCACCTGGGGCGGGGATCCGAGACCAGAATTGGGGTTCCCATGTAACAACTCGTCTCCGCGGGGAGACCTACTATCGCTTGTAAGTCTTAAGTTAAAGTGTTAAAGGGGTCTGAATCTCCCACTTTAATCAGACCCTGGGAATTCAGGCATGCCTCTCACCTCTGTGAGTCCCGCAGGTGTTTCTCCTTCAATTCAAGGCTATTCCTGTTACCTGTGCTTCGTTGGCACTCATCTTGCCTGGGCCTTCTGTCCTCATGGAAAGCAAATAAACCTCCTGAAAGCTGCTTTTCCTGTGTTCGTCACTACCAGTTTCTTCTCTTGTTAGCAAAATTGTAGAATTAATAACACATGCAACAGTGATCTAATATTGCTCTCTCTGCAGAGGCTACCAATAATTGCCCATCCACCAAGTTCAATTACAGTTGGCAGGCATTCAATTATCTTTTTGGGATTTGACAAATGGATTTTGTCTTTTTGGTTCCCCTTCCGTTAATTTAAGGAGTTCGTTCTAATTAAAGTTTTCACAAATCCCAGATAACAAGAACAACAACAAAAAGGCCTGTGGACAATATTTTGTTGTTTTTTTTTTTAATTAATGCAAAGGTCTTAATTCCTTACCATTCTCTTATTTCTTCCACATACTTTTAGTCCTGTACCCATTGCATATTACCTGTTGTAGTGATTGAAAAGACAAGTGTGGGCCATAGTTTTATAGTTTCACTGACCATAATTGGTTCTTTGACATTTATTTACTCTGAGTAAGCACCAAACTTGTGCACAAAACTTTCTTTTCTGTGTTTGAGATTTTTCCCATTGACTGAAGTCCCAGAGAAGAAAGTACTGATTGAAAAGTTGTGCAAGTTTTTAACATTCACAGTGGTTGTGGACACATAGCTTTCCAAGTGTAGCAGTTAACATTTATGTTAGCAATGTCTGCTTCATCCCATTCTTACATGGTATCCTTTTATAAAGTTTATTTTTGCCATTTTGATAATTGAGAAGTGCTGTCTTATAGTTTGCATTAGTTTTGGTATCTAAGTTTGAACTTTTTCTGAAATATTTAACAGTTGTTAGCCATTGGCTTTTTTCTTAAACTTCTGTAAATAGCCAATTTACAATTAATTTGCTTTCATTCTATCCTGATCTATTTGTATCATGCCTTTCTTAAAGGTGATATGAACCTGTTTTAAACCATATTTTAATGTGAAATGTAACTCTTTAATGTGAATGATGTGGCTGCATTAAATATAAATGTGCAGTTTCATAAATGATTACCAAGTGATCCCTCATAGAAACCATCGCCAGATCAAGAAATAGAATATTACCAGAACCTAAAACCCCAGGGTATGCACACCTCACATTCCGTCCTGCAGCTGTAACTTGACTTTTAGGGTACTTTACTACACCTACTCCATTTAAAAAATATGTATGCCTTCATAAACATTATAGTTCAGTGGGTTTTTTTTGTTGTTGCTTTTGATCTTTTAAAAATGGTATTATGCAGTACACAATCTTACTGGGTTTGGCTTCTTTCAGTGATTGTGAGATTCACCCTAGTAGCTTGTAGCTGCAAATGATGTATTTTTGTTACTGTATAGAATTTCATTGTGCAAATTTACCATAATTTTGTTATTAGTTCTGTAAATGGACTCATCTTTCCTAGTACTTATAAATTACAGATAATACTGTTGTAGTTATTCTTGCATTACTCCTGGTGCACTTGCACACATTTCTATTGGATATTTTTGAGGACTGTAATTGCTAGCACATGAGTATGCATATCTCCAATTGAAAAAGCCATTTTAGAATAAACTTTTTAGAATACAGAAAATTCTCAAATACTTTTTGTCACAAATAGGACAGTAATTAACATAATTCATTTGCACTTAACTTGGCTTTCACGTGTGTGTGTGTGTGTGTGTGTGTGTGTGTGTGTGTGTTCATTCCTGGATCCTGTGTTCAGGATACCCATATTATAGTCAGTCATCTCCTCTTTAGTCTCCTCTTATCTGTGAGGGTTTCTTAGTCTTTCCTTGTCTCTGCTGACCTCAACAATTTGAGAAGTACTGGTATTTTGTAGCATGTCCCTCCATTTGGGTTTGTCTGATGTTTTACTCTTGGTTAGACTGGGATTATGGGTCTGAGGAAGGAATAACAGTGACGTGCCATTCTCATCACATAGCAATGGTATGCACTTGGGACTGATAGTATTAACCTTGATCATGGGACTGAGGCAATGTTTGTCATGTTTTTCTCTATAAAGTTGCTCTACTCCCTTATTCTACACTTTGGAAGCAAATCACTAATCAGAAGGGTGAGTGCACTGTGATGAGAGGAGGTGAAGCTCTGCCTCCCAGAGTGTTTTAAAGACTAGAGAACCTTTTCATAAAAAGCAATAGGTT